>JAOXYD010000136.1:29590363-29601699 GCA_028565735.1 Pinacopodium congolense | reverse complement strand
TCATTAAATACTTTAATTGTATTTATAAATATTATGTAAAAATATTATTTAATGAGATGAATCTCTATTAAAAATTTTAAAATAGGTTATTAATCTAACATTTTCATATTTTTTTCAATTAAGTGACTAATCTTTAAAAAAAATTCAGTTGAGTGATTAACGTTTAAAAAATTAACTAGAAAGGTAAACAGGTAGGAATGGGCCGAGCTGGGCCGGGTTGTCGGATCGGGTCGATTCATATCGGTTCGGGTCAACTAACGACGACAACCTTTTTCACTCAACTGATTAACTTTTCAAACGTTAATCACTTAATTAAAACTTTTAAAAGTTTGATCACTTAACTGAAAAAATCCGAAAAGGTTGATCACCTTTGTAACTATTATCCCTATTCGTTATTAGAGTTTAAACTAATACTTGACATTTTATTCAAATATTATTAAATTTTTTTAATATTTTGAATTGAATTGTGATTTTAAACAAGTTTAGGAGTTTGAACCTAGTGGGATATTACGGAAGAGTAAAAGAACGGGCGACAGGTATAATTTATTCCTTAATATTTTTAAAAAGGTTTAAATTGTTTCTTAATGTTTTTGAAAGTGTATTTTGTCTCTTAACGTTTTTTAAATTGAGTAAATTATTCTTTTAATAATAATTTTATTAATTATTTTTTAATAATTAGTTAATATTTCATTTATAGAACATTGAAAAAATTAACATTTATCTAATAAGATTTTAATATAATTAGTATTAAGGGAATAAATTGTATTAATGTGTAAATGTTATAGGGTAATTAATATGTACCATTTTGTAATGTTATGGGGCAAAATATATTATTTTGCAAATGTTAAGGGGTAAAATGATACATTAAAAAAATGTTATGAAACAATTTAAATCTTTTTTAGAAACGTTAGTGGGGAAATTATATCTTTTACCAAAAAGAATGTGAGCTTTAGGTTTGAGATTACATAAAAATTCAAGTTTACATTCTATAGAATTATGAGTAAATTTGTGTGTTCTATATAATATACGAACTTTTATGTAGAGGAATGATGCCTATCTTATAAGAATATTAAATTTAACTATAAATTAGATAATATTTTAAATTTTAATACTCACCTCATATTTTTTCCATTTTAAAAGTTAATACTCAACTCATCAACGATTGGAAAAAAAAGTTAATTTTAATCAATATTCAAGTTAGTTTTAAAGTTTTTTAACTCTAAAAAACAATTGAATTTTTATGTAAAAGAATGATGCCAATCTTATAAGAATATTAAATTTCATTGCAAAATAGATAATATTTTAAATTTTAAATGTTCACCTCATGTTTTTTTTTCTTTTTGAAAGTTAATACTCAACTCATTATGATAGGTAAAAAGATAATTTCAACTAATATTCAGTTAGATTTAACATTTTAAAAATCTAAAAAAGAATTGAATTTTTATGTAGAAGAATGATGCTAATCTTATAAGAATATTAAATTTAATTGTAAAATAGATATTATTTTAAATTTTAAATGCTCACCTCATGTGTTTTCTTTTTGAAAGTTAACTCATTGATTATAGGCCAAAAAGGTAATTTCAACCAATATTTAGGTTAGATTTAATATTTCAAAACTCTAAAAATGAATTTAACATTTTAAAAAAGTTTGAAAATAAATTTAACTTTTTGAAAATATTTAAAAATAATTTAAAACCAACTTTCATCACTTAGTATCATTTTATGCCATGTGACTAGTGTTTTCATCGATCCAAAATTCCTATGAATCCTACGTGACACGTGATTTACATCTTTCTTTTTCAAAACTTTTTATATGGGACTCACTTTTGTACCTAATAATATGACTTACATCGATTATGTGAGCTATTATAATGTGAAAAAATTGAAGGTGAAAGAGATTTCGAATCAAAGTTCAGAAGGTCACATGGCACAATGTAATTCAATAAACTTTTATGTCATGAGTCTCATAGGCATTTAGCATCTTAAGAAACGATTTGCGAAACTTACATGAAAATTTTGAATTAAAAAATGCCACATGTCATAGTTTATAAAACTTTTGGTTCAATTAAAATGTGCAACGTGAAATAAAATAAGGTTATTGAACTAATAACGGTTCCAATTATTTATTTTGATGATGACAAAATATATTTGTTATTAATGTTTAAGTTTTGATGCATTAGGCAGTTAGATTGATGCATAAAGTAAAATGACAGGTCTTAGGCTATGGTAGAAGAGCTTTATAAAATAAGCATTAAAGTGTTAAAGTGAAGATCAAGTTGTGTAAGTTTAGGTTTGTATCTTAGTATTGTAAATTTCATAAACTTAATCTTTATTAATGCTTAAAAGGGCTCTCATATTTGCATGAATATTTGCATATAAATTTTGAGTAAATACTTTAATGCCTAATTGAATTTGATTATGACATTAACATGTTAGAAAATATTTTAGAATGGCATATAGGTATAATGTTACATAATCAAGAAAAAAAATGGAATTGTGTTAATTGTTTTTAAAGTATTTCTCTTTATGAATCAAAATTTTTTAAGATATTAATTAAAGTTACGCATGTGTGTTTGAATTAGTTTGTGTCATATATTTTAAAATTATTTTAAAATGAAAATTTTTTATAACCAAAGCTAATTATTATGTTTTGAATCAATTAAATGTTTTGAATAATTGAAAAGGCTTTGATATATATTTTAAAAGTTTATTAAAATTATAATTGATGTTAAGAATTTGTTTAAACTATTTTGGAGATGGTTCGAATTAGTTTTGTGCTTGTTTTAGACTTAAACAATAGGTGCATAAGACTTAAACAATATTGTTTAAAACCATGGAAACCCATGGTTAAGTCCTAACAACATAATGACTAGTTTTTACAATTTCATTTTTTAACTAATTTTCTTCTCCTTAACGGCTAGTAAACCTCCTAAATGACTCTATTAACTTCTTAACTCTATAAATAAGTCTCAAACCATTTGAAGCAATCTTTGTGCAAATTTATTAAAGAATTGAACTTATAAATTTAGATTCACCAAAGCTGTCTTACTATTTTGTTGCTCTTCTTTCATTCATAGTTTTCTTATTTTAAATTTGTTTTTAGAGTTATAAAATTTATGTTTTCAATTTATTTAGATACTTACGAGCTTTACTAAGCTAAACATTTGGATTTTTTTGTACTTCATCAAATTGAAGCTCACAAAGGCATACACCTTAAAGCTATATAGTTTTGTATGTTTAAACATTCAGACACATCTTTAACCATTTAAATCTTATTTTTGTGCTTTAAAATTACTCTAATTAGTTATTATTGTGTTTTTTATCTTCTAAGAACTTATTTAACTTATTTATGTGATTTTAGAAAGTTAAAATCTTTTGTTTATAACTTCAAAACATTAACAATGCATATTTGACAGCTCTTATATGTTCTTGAGTTATTCTTGATATAATCCTTTTGTTTCATACTTTAATTTCATGTTTATTATTCTAATTTGTTGTTAATTGTTAAATTAATTCTCCAATAGGTTGTTGTATTTATTTTAAGGCTTTTGAAAGGTTAAAAACAATGGTATTAAAGCTGGAACATATATAATGTAGATTTTGATAGATTATATGTTCATGTATTTAATTTGATTGTTTTGTTATTTAATTTCATTTTTGTTGCATCATTTAACACATTTTTATTTCTTAAGGAGTTAGGAGACTTGCTAAATTGTTTCTTGATCTCTAACAATTGCAAAAACGAGTTCATTGTTTGAGCTTTCAAAGAAATACTATTAAAGGTATATTTTGGTTACAAAACTTAAAGACTTGATTACGTTGATTATTGATTGTAGCATAAGCTACTATTTACCTTTAAAATATAGTTAATAGGTTGTTCTTTACGTATAAGAAAGAATATTTGAATTTTATTAATTGTTGAATGTGAATTGGAATTATTTTGTATAGTGTATGAGCATTAAGGAAAGCATAAGGTATAAGTATTGCATTGAATGCCTTTAAGCCTGTATCTTACATTGCTTTTATCAAAGTTTTGTTAAGTTATATAAGCTTTAATTGAGGTTTGGATAGCCTAAGTTTGAGAGTTAGTTTGAAGAGTTAAAATTATTGTTTTTTTATCTTGAATTAAAGGGTTACTCTTTACCTATTTAAAGGAGTATTATAAGGGTTACTCTTCACCAATTTAAGTAAGATTGTATTGAATTCTTCTTAACCCTTGTTAAACAAGATTGTGTGGGTTTTTCTTGACCCTTGCAAGAAAGACTGTAAAGGTTTACTCTTCACCGTCTTTGTGAGAAATAAGATTGTAAAGGTTTCTCTTCACTTCCTTTTATAAAGGTTCCTCTTAACATCCTTTATATAATGAAAAAGTTGTAAGGATTCCTCTTACCACTAAAGAAGAGTTGGTTAATGAAATTTCTAACAAATAGTTGGAAAGAAGACATAAGTTATCTTTGAGATAACCAAACTTCTATAAATCCTTATGTTCATCTCTTCTCTTACTCTTTAATTTTATGTAATTATGTTTGATTGATATTTACATAAGTATTGACATTCCATTATAAACTAAATTTTGGTTTAATGACTCATATAGTTTAAATTGGTTTAAGTTGTTTAATTTGTTTAATTTAAAAATAAAATTTTAATCACTTAATTCACTCCTTATCTTAAGTGTCATATAAAATTTACGGAAGTTAAAGTTAATTGATAGTTGTTTTTTGTATTTTTAAAACGTTAAGTTTTTTTAATGCTTTTAAAACGTTATAGTTATTTTTTAATGTTTTAAAATATTATGGTCCAATTTGAAAATTAGTTGAAATTGTAGAGTTAAAATTATCTATTTTTACCATTGATGATAATCGATACTTTTTATTTTTAGCTTATGTTTGAATTTTTTAAAACCATCTTGATAGGAAAATGAGATAAAAGCCTAACCAAAATGTAAGTCCTATGGCACCTAAGAAGGAGGTGAATTGGGTATTAAAATCTTTTTGCAAACTCAAAACTAACAACCTAATTCAATTAGAAAACTAAATGCAATCACTAAACTAAGATTCAACCTAATATGGAATGTTAATGTCAATATCAAAGTGAATGCAATAAGAGAGTTTAAAGAAAGACACAAGGCAATTCTTTAAGGAAGTTCACCTACCCCAAAAATATGCTACGCCTCCCTTCCAACTACTTGTTGGATGATTCTATACCAATTATTCAAAACAAGTACAATCTTTTTCAGGGTAAAGAGTAACCTTTACAATCTTAATTATAAGGATCAAAAGGAACCCAACAATCAAGATGGTGCCGTTGTGCATGAACAGCTCGCCGTTGTGCATGAACAGCTCGCCGTTGATGTCCAAATTACACAAACTGTTCTGCACAATCAACTCTAAACAATTCCATCTTTTCCATGCCACATTCGGAATCTGATCTTGCAAGTTCTACAATTGAATATATCATTTTCTATGCTTGTTTAAAACATCTCTATATTCAAGATCAACTCGCTCTCTGAAAAAATCAAGTACAAATGATTCCGATTAGCTTGTCTCCATTGCTTCCTGTTCCACAACTTCTTTTTCATGATAATTCACAGATTCCCCAGCTGGGGCTCCAATTTTATTCTTGTGATTATACTCTCCGAATGCAGTTTCTTATTCAGCCACTGCTACTTCAGGATTTGGTGGATCTGAAGGAGGTGGAAACACCTCATTAACTAACTCCATGAGTTCTTCCAATTGGTCTCCCAGCCGCTTATCAGATTGCTCAATAAGCTGATAAAGATTAGTGGATAAGAACCTACTCACAAGGTGCAAAATTTCAAGACAATACTTACAGAACCTGAATAGAGATATAAACAAATTGGCTTTGTTTAGTAAGAAATGCAGCAATGATATTCCGGATTGTGACTTTTGCACATCAAACAGTTCAGCATCATAACATATTTTTTAAACCAAACATCATTTATTGCTAATTTATTCCAGGCCACCAAAATGATATCAACGACCGATAGCCAGGAAAACAAGGAAACAACGTAGATTCTGACTTAATTAATGGCCCCACAAAGCATCTTATAGCATACTGAAGAGAGCATGAAAAACAATAACAGCTAATATGCAAGAAAAACTACAGGAGAATCAATTTAATTTCAACTCTTTGAAGAACATCTTCAAATTATTTGCCTTAAAGAGAAAGGACACAGCATTAGCAAGAAAAAACTTCACCAGAAGCCCCATAAATTGCAACAACTTTGCTTAGCAGTAATTTTACCTAGGCCAACAATATTTCTGTTTTTTTTTTTTTGGAAAATATAACTATACCATTATTGGTAAATGGAGGATAGAAAGACCCAATCTCAAATTTGTAAACATTTGAATGCAGTGTCTTACTTTTAACAGTCAGCATCATTTTAGGAGAGATTCATCAATATCAGTGTATGTGAGCATCGACTCTTTTTCATTGGCAATGGCTATCCAAGAAGCGAAGACAAGCAAACGGATTATATTTTATAAAGTATTCAAAGAAAAAAAAAATCTTAATCGTCACAACAAATGATTATGGAGAAAGCAAAATGAAAAATTTTTAAATTCATCAGGTCAATTATGCCTACACATTTTTATATTAGCAGCTTAAAGAAAAAAACTCCAATTATAAAATTCTTAAATCTTTGACATTATAAAGTTCCGAAGTCTTCAATTATCTAAGTCGATTCAGCCTTCCTCTTATGACTTCTCTACAAATAAACACGAATATATAAGTCTAAATTGCAATGCAAATTTTGTTCCCATATACTTGTAACTCTTACACAAGTTGAACAAATTCCTTTAGCTTCGTGCTAAGTTCTCCATTATTTTTCTTTCTTTTTCTCTACAAAATATTACTTTCTTTTCTTTTTTTATTTCCAATTTCAATTGATTCACAACCAATCAACATTTTCAACATCAATTATTTCTCATAAATCATATTTAAAGTTTTGCAGTTCACTTTTTTTACCTGAGACAAAGTACGTGGGTACCAGTCAAGCTAAAGGCTCAGTATTTTGCATTTTACTTACTGGTCTGTTTGAAAAGTTTTCACTTTTGGATTTAATTTTTAGATTTTTTAAATATAAAAATTAATAAAAAAAATCACAAAAATTAAAAAAAAAATTTAATACATTACAAAAATTAAGACAGACAACACAAAAATTTATAAAAATATATAATATTTAATACAAAAATTAAATTTTTTTAACTTTGGAAATGGATTCTAACTTTTCAAGTAGGAGTGATATGTTCCAACCCACGTTATTTGAAACCTAAAACGACGTGAACATCTTCTTCTTTTTCTTGTAAATTGTCGTCATTTAAAATTAACATCTACAGAACCAAAAAAAAAAAAAAAAAGGAGGAGGACAATCAATCCATAAATAAAAGAACTGTTGACCGTCGATCAATACACCCACCAATCAAATTGGAGGGCAGTGCTACGCGTACTTTTTGTGCTGGGCAGAAGCAAACCTGGTTCAAAACAGAAGACAACTTATCAAACGCTCTATTAATGCGCGTGAGGCTACTTGCCTTTCCGCCTCTCGCTTCTCAATCAAGCTCTTAAAAACTCGCAAATCCTTGCGAAAAAAATACAAAGCGTGTCCTTATAACAAACTAAGAACAAAGAAGAAGAAGAAGAAGAAGAAGAAACTTTTTCTCTCCGTATCTATCAACTATTAGGATTCGTCGTGGAGAATTCCTTCCTCTGGCCCCATTTAAAACCCTAGATTCCTCTCTCATTACCTTCAGGTGGGTCTCTCTCTTTCCCGTTTTTTTCTTTTTTATCTGAGAAATTGCCGTTCAGATTTTTGGATTCAGTTGGGTCCTCAGATCCACTTCTTTTTCTTTCTTTGATGGATTTTTCTTTCTCGTTCCCTCAGAATTCCTGGTCTTCTCAACATTCGACTCTTTATTCTCTCCTTCATGTTTCTTTTTGACGTTTAAATTCGGACAATGTACAGAGAATGGTCTGCTGGTTATTGTTATAGTCACTTCATGAATTTAATATCTTTCCTTTAAGTTTGCCTGCCTACTTATTTTCCTCGATTTCTGCTCTACCTATATGTACTCAATCGTCTTCGAGCTTCACTCGTGCTGAGCTCTGTAAACTTTACCCTGTTAGAGAGTGAAGAAAGAAACGTACCCCGATGAAGATGTATGGTGTTCTTTTAACTTTTCTTCTTATTTCCCGCTCTTAAATTGCTAATCTCTTGTTGTTTTTATGAGCATTCTTATAATGCGTTTAATCAACAGAAAAAAGCACAATGCGGGTGCACTAACCAATTTTGAAGTACTAGAATTTCTCAAGTCAAGAGGTGCTTCAAATGACGCTTCAAGGGTTATTGCTCCCGTGGCACCATCAGAGTACAAGGTCTTTTCTTTTTTTTATTTGAAGTCCTCTAGAGAAGAAGTTTAATATGTGATATTTAGACAAGTGAGAGTTAAATTCTTAATTTTACCGGATGCCCATGTTCAAGGTTTTCGACTATTTGGTGGAAACCCCAGCCTTCTGTCAAACAAAGGAGCAAATTGATGAATTCTTGGACAAATGTCGAAGGTTCAACCTTGCCAAAGCTGAGGTTCTTAATATCACAAACATAAAGCCTTCTCAATTAGTTGAACTTGACCCTGTAAGTCTGATTATTTCATCTTCTTTCACTCTCCATAGAAGCTTGATGTGAGGTCTCAAATTTCTCTTTTTCTTTCCTTTTCTGAATTTTTCTTGTCTTTGTATTTTACTAGCTAAATGTGACGTGATAACTGATAATGATATCAAAGTGTAAGTAAACATTCACGAGAACACACTAAACCCTTGATTGATTTCACCTCATACAAAAAGCATGTTTAGTTTGGCTTTTATTTTTGATTTTGGCTTTCTGTTTTTTTAAACACAAAAATCGATAAAGAAAACACAATTACCAATACAAAAATACAACAATCACAACACAAAACCACAACCCACAATCCAACTAAACATCTTTGAAGAGAACGAGAAGGAGGAAGAGGGTGATAGAAGAGAGGGAGTTAGAGTAAGTACGAAGAAGATGGAGAAGGAAGTTGAGGGTTAGAGTTCTAAGAAACAACTTAGGTTGTTTGCAGACCCTAATGTCTAACCATACAAACATAGGATACCTTATCCTCAAATATTAAAGAATACAAACCTTAACAAGAAATTTGGGAAATTTTTAAAAAATGTTCAAGAAATTGGATATTAATATGCCATTTTTGCTAAGACAATTGCCTAGATGTCATCTTGTAAAAAGTTTTTGAATGAGATTCTATATGAGAAGAGGAGATTAGAGGAGTCTGAGATTGTAAAAGTTAATAAGGAGCATTCTGCTATTCTACTAAAGAAGTTACCTCTAAAAAACTTAAAAACTCTAGTAGTTTTACCATTCCTTGCATAATAGATAGCTTAGAGATAGATGAGGACTTTGATGGACCTTAGAGCAAGCATTAAATTTATGCCAATTTCTATCTTTAAAAAGATAAGATTAAAAGAGCCAAAACCACCACATTCTCACTACAATTAGCTAATAGTTCTGTGACATATCCAATAGAAATAATGGAGGATGTTCTTTTAAATGTGGAAAAATGCATTTTTCCCATTTATGTCCCTATTTTGGATATGGAAGAGGATATTAGAGTGTCTATCATCTTATGACAACCATTTATGGCTATAGTATAGTGTTTATCATCTTAGGATAGCCATTCATGGCTACAATAAGAGCACTGATTAATGTCTATAGAGGGAAACTCATCCTTAGGCTTTAGGATGAAGAGATTAAATTCGATGTGTTTAAGGAAATAAGGCATCCCTCCACTTTTGATTCATGCAGCTTCATTGGAGCCAATTCTATTTGAGATGATCCGTCAATTTATCTTTTTTCAGATCCATTGCACAAGGCATTAATCCATCCATGCTCAGTGGAGTTTGAAGAAGAGGAAGTGTTAGAAGTGTTATAAGAATTAGAAGTTAGGAAGGAGACCTCTAGTAGGATTTAATATAAGACGTGTTAACCTTTAAAGAGACCAATTAAGTCCCTTGCAAATCCATCCATTGAAGAACCCCCAATTCTTGACTTTAAGCCTCTTCCTTTACATTTAAAGAGTGCCTTTTTGTGTCCTCCATTGCAATTACTTTTGATCATTTCATCGTTATTAATTGATAAGATTGAGGAGAGATTGTTAAGACTGCTTCAAGCATCGATGTGCAATAGGATGGACATTAACTACTATTAAAGGGTTGAATCCTTCTATTTGCAGTCACAGAATTTTCATGGAAGAAAGAAGAAAACCCTTGGTCTAGTCATAATGCAGGATGAATCCCTACATGAAGGAGGTGGTGAAGAATGAAGTAGTAAAACTCTTAAGAGCTGGTATCATCTTTCTTATTTCTAATTTTATGTGGGTTAGTCTAGTTCAAGCGTTATTTAAGAAAGGAGGAGTTATTATGACGAAGAACGAGCAAGAAGAATTAATTACCACTAAGAAAGTCATGTCATGGCATATATGCATTCATTAATGAAAGTTAAATGACATCACTAGAAAGGATCATTTTTCTCTTCCTTTGATTGATCCAGTTATCAAGAGATTAGTAGGACATAGTTTTCATTATGTATTGGATGGTTATAATGGGTACTTGCAAATTTCTATTGCCTTTGAGGATTAGGAAAAGACAACATTTATCTGTCCTTATGGAAACTTTGTTTAGAGACATCTGCCTTTCAACTTATGTAATTCCCCTGCCACAAATTGGACAAATCTCTCAACTCTTACAAGAAAGGTTACTTAGTAAGCTTCCTAGCATAATTGAAGCCAATCCTAGAGAGCATGCTAAGGCGATTACATTAAGAACTAGAAAGGAGGTTGAGAGTGAAAAGAAGAAGGCACGAGAGAAAGGTAAGCAAGTAATGGTAGAGAGTGAAGAAGATAGAGAAAAAGAAGGACATAACAGAAGAGAAGAACAGCAAAGAGAAGGATGATGAGGTTGTTAACTGAGACAAGCCACCTAGATTATTCGTTGATCCAAATGTACAACCCTACAAGGGTAGGATCCCATACCCTCAAAGATTGAAGAACACTCACTTAGATAAGCAATTTGGAAAAATTTTTGAGATATTTAAGAAGTTACATATCAATATTCCATTTACTGAAGCAATTGCTCAAATGCCTTCATATGTAGAGTTTTTTAAGGAAATCCTGTCTAAGAAAAGAAGATTAGAGGAGTATGAGATAGTTAAGATTCATGAAGAGTGTTATACTATCCTACTGAAAAAGTTACCTCCAAAGCTTAAGGATCTTAGTATCTTT
>JAOXYD010000136.1:29560472-29572344 GCA_028565735.1 Pinacopodium congolense | reverse complement strand
AGTTCATTTATAGAATATTAATAAAATTAAAATTTATGTAATAAAATCTTAATGAAATTAGTGTTAAAGAGGTAAACTACATCATTTTGTAAACGTTAGAGGGTAATATGTAATATTTTATAATATTATGAGGTAAATTATACTATTTTTTAAAGTAAAGTAGTACCTTTAAAAACGTTAAGGATCAAATTAAATAATTTCTCAAATGTTAAAAGGTAAATTATACCTTTTACCTTTTTTTTTACTTACTTACAAATGTCAGTTAGATCTAATTTATTAGTTAATTTTAAATTGTTGATTTATTTAAATATTTGAAAAATACGATTTATAAAATACTGTATATATTCAATATTTTGTCTAATACAAATTGTGAAAATTAAGAATTGCATATTCAATTGTTATCTAAAAAGTGTCTTCAAATATAAGTATTAAATAATTTTCATTACCTTTCAGCTATTGAGGTATGATGTGCAAGAAAAAAAAAACTTAATCCCCAGTGGATAAAAATCAAGACATAATAGACTAATAAGAATTTAATAAAATGTTAAGAGTCTATCTAACTTAATAAGTAATGCCCAGATATATTTAATTTTGACTTTCATAGAGTTACTTGAGCGTAACGGATTTATATATCTATTAAACTATGATATTCATTTAGAAAATAAAAACTAAAACGATAGTTAAATATTAATTACATAGCTATCATTTGCAAATATAAATTTATTGACGGGTATTAAATTAAGCCTTGTTTAGTTTGGTTGTGTATTATAGTTTTGTGTTATGGTTGTTGTATTTTTGTATTGGTAGTTGTGTTTTTTTTATTGATTTCTGTATTATATTAGTATGTTTTCTTTATTAATTTTTGTGTTTTAAAAAACATAAAATCAAAACTAAAACTAAAACTAAAAGCCAAACTAAACAAGGCCGTGATTGATGCCCTTTACTTAGGATTTTTTTTGCATCTAAGGATGATTTTTTCTACAAATATTAATCTGTTTATAACGATTGATTATATTTATTTAATTTATTATGTCATTAACAAATAAGTTAGTTTTGTCCCTTTTTTACTAATTAACAGTTAAACACCCCTTATTAATAAATAAAATTGATTTTTCTCACAATCAATAAAAGGAGAACAGTCGAGATGGAAAACAAAAGGACTAGAAAGAAAGAAAGGCTAAAAGAGGAAAACATCAAAGATATCAAAACTGTCTTCTTCTTCATCTTCTTCTCACATCAATCGAAGAAGACAAGAGTGATATTATTTAGGTACAGATGCTAATACCACAAATTAACAAGAGGAAATCGAAAACTACACGTGGCGAACTCTAAATCAACACCGAAAGTTTCAAGCCCTGAACCATCTCTTTTTAATTACTCTCACAGGCAATCGAAATCCTAGTTTGAAGTTGGAGGCTCGATCAATAGCTACTATCATGGCAATCCAGGTGATGTTTTTCAGATTCACTGACAACATTTACATGTCTGACCCACTCTCATCATCTTAAATCCCTTCGTTGGATTATTGACGGGGTGTTCTGTTTTTCGCAGGCATGGTACATGGACGATAGCAACGAAGATCAGAGGCTTCCTCATCACCGAAACCCAAACGAGAGTGTTTCGTTGGATCAGTTGGCTGGTAAAATCTCGTTGTTTCCCTATCTGGGTTTTGGTTATTTTTAATATTTCGAGTGTTTCTGAGAAAACTGAGGATCATACAGGGTTGGGAGTCTTGTATTGGCATTTGAACCCAAAGAACTACGAGAATGATGAAGAGTTGAACAAGATTAGAGAAGCCAGGGGATATAGTTACATGGTATTGAATTTTGCTTCTCTGATTTATCATTTTACTTCTTCTTTATTGTCAGTACATCTGCAATAAAATTGGGAATAAGCAGACTGATTTTTATATGGAAAGCTTGCTTCTTGGAATAGTCAAATGTGCTAGATTACTTGGTTCGTATGTTATAGAAGTCGACTACATTTGCTGGTGAGGTAGTCTTACTGAAGTTGCCAACTAGGGTGTGAGGAATGTAAAACGGTGTCATTAGCATTTCAATACATGGGTCAAAAGACTCTAAAATAGTTTCCCTTTTAGTATACTACCATGCCAATTTTGGTTTTACGCAATTAAATAGCAAAATTTTCACTCTCCACGCATTTGGTTTCCATGTTCTTTCCAACTCCAGGATTTATTCCATTGATCTAAAGCCATTCTTGAGTATTTGTTTGTTCCAAAAGATTTGGGTTAATTCCAATTGGCCCCTGAGAATAGCTCAATTTAAAGTATTTAAAAATAATGGAAGGCAATTTTCTTTCTTCAAGTTTCAATCTTTTCAATTAGACAAGAAGTTTCTGATATTGTCATACCAGACGTATTTGTCTTTGGCATGTTTTAAAAGGGAAATCATATCAAATAGTTTTATTTGAGTTACTTGTTTGGATAAAAGGGTAGGTATACAATCTGCTTGATATGTATTACTTTCTATCCCCAAGCGCAGCATCAATGTTAATGGACCTGGGATGTACCTTTTTCTTATGTTTGCCAGATACTGCTTCATGCCATCAGATTTAAATGAATTTGCAGTGAAATCTGATAATTTCCTTAATTATTGTCTTATTCTTTTGATAACTGAAAATTATGGAGGTTTGTTTCATCTAGCATGAAGAATCTACTTTTTATGATTAATCAGAAAATAGGGAGCAAAGCCCTCATTCCAGATTTTGAAAAAAGCTGCAATGTGCTAATGATTCGCATTATGTGATAAATTCTCATTTACAGATGTTTGCCTTATAGCTTTAGCATTACTGCTTGCTCTTGATCTCTACAATACCTTCCATAAGTGGGAGTGAATATTGCTAATGATGGGTTCAGTGTTTCATCAATTTATTGAATCTTGCAGGATTTGCTTGATCTCTGCCCAGAGAAAGTTTCTAACTATGAGGAGAAGTTGAAGAACTTCTACACAGAACACATTCATGCTGACGAAGAGATTCGCTATTGCCTAGAAGGGAGCGGATATTTTGACGTTCGAGACAAGAATGATAGGTGGATCCGAATCTGGATTAAGGCTGGTGATCTTATTGTTTTGCCAGCAGGAATCTACCACCGGTTCACTCTTGATACTGATAACTATGTTAAGGTAATTTACAGCATTACTCTTGATACCTGCAGGAACGTCATCCTTAATTTGACCAGTTGATCGATGGTTTTTTGTTTGCTCTGTAATGCAACAGTTAATGAGATTGTTTGTGGGAGAGCCAGTGTGGACGGCACATAATCGCCCACAGGAAGAACATCAAGCGAGGAAGGAGTATATTAAGAGTTTGACTGAGAAGGTTGGAGTGGCACTTGAAGCTCATTAAGGTTCTGGAGATGATATCTGGTGTATTGTAATGTGTATTAGAATTTGAAACTTAAAAATAAAAGACTCGATTGTTATAACTATGATGTATATGTTTAGTTGGGAAAAATCATGTAAGGATGGCAATAAGGTGGTTGAATTCCTGTAAGAAAACCAGTGGTACAAACCAACCAATAAAATTTATTTACCTATTTATCTACTATATGGGTCTTGCAGAGACTTTGTGAAAGGTTTAACCTTGAAGCATTTTGGCAGCTGCCACAATTTACTGACTAATTTGAACATATATGATATTACTTTTAGTTTCTGTTTTTAATTTTGTACGTATATTGATTTTTATGTATTTTTTTAAACTTTTGTGTTGTATTAATATATTATTTTTTTCAGTTTTTTTACTGTTTTTATTAATTTTTGTATTTATAAAAATAAAAAACGAAAATAAAAAATATGAAAACTTACGAGGTTGTTTCAACTTTTCTCCTTCTCTATTTTACTAATTACTAGAGGGGCCAGATAGTTGGTAAAATAGATTAATAATGAACTGATTTTTGCCGTCTTATAAAACTCAAGTTCCTCAGAATATTCGAATTTATCTCGGTCAAATGGATCTTGCCCACAAAAATGATTCTTTAAATCTGGAGTCATTCCCATTGATCCACAGGTGTAACTTGTGGTACTCGGTTTCCTTTGAATGAAAATAGAAAAAGCGAGTCACATTCATATTTTCCATGAAGATCTTTTAAATTCAACGGCAAAATTCAACCTTTGAATATAGTTCCATTTTCTAAACGGGGAAAAAAAAGAAAACTATAAAGAAAGATTTAAGGTTCAATATATTAGGTCTTTAGGTTTGACTATTTTTTATTTTTATAATATTATTTAGTTATCAGTAATTTTTATTTTATCTAACTTTGTTATCTATTCATACTTCCAAAACAGCGTGATATTAGATTTTAGTTTGTCAAAATTAATGGGATAATGAAAAAGGTTATATAATAATTAAATAATAATATGAATAATAAAATAATAATTTTTAAGGTATAAAAATTAAAATAAAATGAGGAATTTAATATAATGATCAGAAGTACGTAATTAGATTATTTATGCTATTTCATATAATCATAATATGCAAATAATTAAGGTACTGGCCCTACTGGGTAGCAAATGGTAAGATTTCATTCCCGTGATCTGTGTGCCAATGAGAGTCTCACCACATAAGCTTTGCCCCACATACGTCATGACCTCGTCTCATTTGAGAAATGACAATAATAACCTTCCCTCTACAGTACATCCGAAGCAATTAATCTAGACTGAAAACCACCGGTCTGTTCCCCAATCAGAACAGACAAAACAGTCAGAAACAGACAAGGGCATTATCGTCATTAAGCTCCTCCCCCAGCACGTTTAAAGCACCACTAGTCTATCTATTTTTTTTTTCTCGCGTTGCCACAAAGCATAGAGCGAAGAATAACCAGACAGAGAAAGGGAGAGAGAGAAATAGAGAGAAAATGGTTGCTCCAGCGAAGGTAATTTCGTTTTGATTTTATTGCCAATGAAAGTTCCTTTCTTTTATGTACAGATTAAGTATTCTCTTTTCTCTTTGGTCTTCTATTTCTAGTTCTCTTTTTCTTTTTTTTTGGGGGTGGGGGGGTGTGTGGGTGTTCGTTCCTATACTTTTTGTTCTTGGGTGGAATTGAGACTCAATCCTTGTTTGATGGTAACTGAGCTATGCCCTAGTTGGTGTCTGAATCATTGAATTATTTCACAAGATTTCATCTTGCTTGTATTTGCCTTTTAAGCTATAGTTTTTGTTGGCTATTCATTTGGTTGCTTATCCAATTTTGGCCTCCTGCGCGGAACATTCTATGACCACTTAAATATGTAAATTTTCAATGTTGAATTCTTTATGATGTTGTTATGATGTTGAACTCAGATAATTACTTGTGATACCTATGCTGGCATTCTTTTCCATTGTAGGTTTCTTCTTCACGACCAAACACTTTCTCGGGGCTGTTCCCCGGCTAATACGACAGGCTGGGGAACACCATATCTAAAAGTTTCGCATATCCCTTGAATTTTGTTTTTCTCAGTGACATTGGTTAATTATTATAGTTATTTCACATGGATATCCACTGAGTAGTTTCTGAGATCCAATTTGGTGTAGCATACATGATATATGTATGCGGTGGAGTAAAAGCAGGGACTTTGAATCTCTAGTGCAAAGAACTAGATTGGCTTCTCAGAATTAGTATTTAAGTCATTGTCTTGATGCGTTGCCTAATATTTGACTGAAGAAAATGTATCAAGTTTAAAAGGCTGTGTTCGAATTGGAATTGCTGATCTTTATAACTTCTTGTTATAATTTTTACACCAATATTTGTTTATAGACCCTGGACTAATAATGATTCCTTGATTTGATTCCAATAGGATCCTAGAGAAGAAGTCATTCAGGCATGGTACATGGACGATAGTCAGGATGACCAGAGACTGCCCCATCACAAGGAACCCAAAGAATTTGTGAGCCTGGAACAGCTAGAAGGCAAGTTTTTCCTAGAGAAATTAATGTAACCTATTTGTAATTTTCAATGGGTGTACTACATAGATTTCTTGAAATTCTATTTGTATTTTGCAGAGCTTGGTGTTGCTAGTTGGCGATTAGATGCTGACAAGTATGAAACCGATGAAGAATTGAAGAAGATTCGTCAGGATCGTGGATACTCCTACATGGTTGGTGAAACTTTACTACTTTGTTTGTCTAACTATTCTTCTAACGCCTATTGCAAAATTTTAGCAATTGCTGATACCTGAAGTTGGGAACTATCTTTTGGTGCTGATTTTTTTATTAAGTTTTTACTAATCTTTCTGATCTAACTTTCTAAGTTCATTTTTTCTGATTCTGACGTTCACATCCCAGTAGAACTTTAAAGGAAAATTTAAGTAATTCTTTTCTGTAGGACTTCTGTGAGGTTTGCCCTGAAAAACTACCAAACTATGAAGAGAAGATAAAAAACTTTTTTGAAGAACATCTTCACACTGATGAAGAGATCCGTTACTGTGTGGCAGGGAGTGGTATGGTTGTTTTGGTTTTCCTTTTATTCCCTTCAGCTTCCTTATCCATTAATGTGTCTTAATATTCTATTTGTGTGCTTGCGGGAAAGGTTATTTTGATGTTAGGGACCATAATGACCACTGGATTCGCATAGCAGTGAAGAAGGGTGCCATGATAGTCTTACCTGCTGGCATCTACCATCGCTTTACTCTGGATACAGATAACTACATCAAGGTATATGCACATATGTGCTATATATGTAGGACTTTTGTTTTATTGTGCATCATTATTTGATTCGTGTGGGCAATGAAGATGTTTAAGATGTTAAACTGTCATATTTAATTGCAGTTGGGAAATTTATTAGTGAAAATTTGTTATACTCCTATTCACATATTAAATGATGATGGTGTTGGTCAATTCTATGGCCACCTTGTTTATGGAGTATGTGGCTCTAGCTGCACTTTGAGCAATTTTTTTTGGTGTTGTAGCATTATGCATTTACTATTTTATAGGTTCGAAAGACATATAATATCGAAAAAGTATGATAATTCCCATTGTGGATTTACTGCAAAAGGTTTGTGAAGATGCATATTATAACTGGTTATACTTCCAATACCTGTCCATACCTGAAATTTGCCACCTGACTATATTGGCCTTCCCTTCAGTTCTCTCTCTCTCTCTCTCTCTCTCTCTCTCTCTCTCTCTCTCGTTATTTATTGGCTCTCAGTTGTTGCCACCTATAAGACTATTCTGTAATTGTTTTCGGAATCGACCTAGGCTCCGAATGAGACTCAACTTGATCAAGGCGTTGCACTGGAAGATATGTTAAATTATTATTGCCTTTGGTGTACAAGTGTCTATGAATCTATTTACTTGTTTTGGTTAAAGTAATTGTGTTCAGGGCCAAGCCGTCCCCTCAATTGCAAACTGATATTGGACCCTTGCATATTTTAGTAGCTTTTGTATATAAGCATGTAAAATAAGCTTATAGATCTTTCATTTAAAATAGTCTGTAACAAGATGAAGTCGTGCAGGCCATGCGTCTATTTGTTGGTGATCCAGTTTGGACTCCATACAATCGTCCACATGATCACTTGCCTGCAAGGTATGGTTCTCGTCATTTTTTGTCCAATTTTCAGCCACTAGTAATTCTAGATGAGGCTTTGAGTCTTAGAAAGGGATCTAATTGTGCAGGAAGGAGTATGTTCAATCTTTTGTCAATAAGGAAACTGCTGGCCATGCTGTTGGTGCCACAGCATGAAGTCTACGTTGAAAGCTCTCTCCAAAGAACTTTGGGGGGCTTCAGTTAAGATGCCCATGTTTGTACCATGTTTTAAGCTTTTATGGTGACTGCGTAACCATATGGCTTGTATGTTTGTGTATCTTTTACCTGCAACTTTCGCAAAACTTGTTATGGTATGTTGTCTAATCCTTTGGCATCTAAATAAAAGAAGTTTTATTTAACATCCATACGCGTATGATTTCTTGGTCACGTGACAAATTTTCTGTGTGAATCGAATTTGGATTTTCGTACTAGATAAGGATGGTGGTGTTGTTCCATAGGATGTTTATGTTTTTGCCTTAAGACTATAATTAGTAGGCATATGATATGTTATTATTATATTTACTACTATAACCTGATATTCTATAGTTTATTTTAATGTTTTTAAAATATTTTTGTATTGACGTTAAATTAATATTAGTAATTATATAATATGCTATTATTATTTTTACTACTATAATTATATAATATTATTTACTTGGTATATGTATACCCTTTTTTTTTCTTTGCAGTAATTATTAAAATTTTTAATCTCATAATGGTAAATAATATTTTCAGTATCTTTACAAGATATATAAATATTTTCATTATTTTACAAGATATATAAATATTTTCAGTATCATAAAATAGTTTTCAGTTTTCCACTTTTCCTAGTCATATAAATATAAAAGGTATCTATAAGCGAAATACAAGAGTAAATTAATTGTAATGTATAATTTTGCGGAATGTGTAAAGTATTGTGCGTTATTTGTGAAAAGTTTGACATGTATTGCAAATTTAAAACATTTATTCTAAAATTTTAATATACTTTTCATAGTACATAGTCATAGACGCAAAAAAAATAATGATAACAGTTAGCCAAAGATATTGAAGGATTCACTTTACTGCAGCCCAATAAGTGGATTTCGAAGAGTACATAAAGTGGGATATCTTATTGACCACATAGTACAATTTGTCGAATAAATTAGAGGTATCGAAACCCCTTACAACGCTTTGATACAATTTTGGATTCTCAAAAGAATCGTCATTTGTAGCAGTTAACTTTATAAATGGATAGGCTGGTGTTAAAAATCATTAACATCTGGTGTTAAAAATCATTAACATCATGCATATTGGCTCGTTAAAGAGGATATGGATGTATTTTTTTTGCTTAATCATCAGGCCATTGTGCCTTTACACCTAAAAAATAACAAAGTCTGCCCAATTCCTTCAAAGCAAAGGTTGTTTTCAAACAATCAATGACATAATGAACAAATGAAGAATTATTACCCATAATAATAATATTATCAACATATATTAAGCAATAAATTGTATGATTGCTTTTATCATAAGAAATGAAGTGATGAATAGGTTTTTGAGTCTTGAAATCCTAAAGATAATAAAGCATTAGTTAGACATTTGTACCATTGTTTAGGGGCCTATTTCAGGCCATAAAGCCACTTGTGCAGCTGTCAAACATGAGTAAGAAAGGATGAATAAAAAAACCAATAGGTTACTCTGTGAAAATAAATTCATCTAATGTATTATACAGAAACGCATTCGAAACATCTAGTTGGTGACCATCCCATACTTTTGAAACGACAATAGAAAGACACAACCGAACCGTAGATGGCTTGACTACTGGGTTGAAAATATTATAAAAATCAATATAAGGGTGTTGATGAAACCCTTTAGCAACAAGACGAGCCTTATATCATGAAATTGCCATCAAAATTATGTTTGATGCGATATATCCATTCCAGCAAATAACATTTTGCAAATGATTGTATAGAACAACTGACCAAGTATTGTTTTGAAGTAAAGCATCATATTCCTCTTTCATTGCAAGATGCCATTGGTGAGTTTTATTAGTAGCTCGAAAAGAAGTGGGTTATATTGTAACATCAATAGTAGTATGCAAATTTTTGGGCTTCAGGAATTTGCTTGTAGACGTGTGAGCATGGGATAAGTCTTAGTTCAAGCAGCAAGAGGAGAAGTTGGTGCATTAGGAGTAGTGTAATTTGTGAGGTCATATACTGTTGTGATTGAATGGAGGAGGTTTAAGAAAGCCTGAACTTTGTGGTGTAGAGGATAAGGATGAGGTGGGAGACGAGTTTGGTAAGAGATTAGAGATCAAATTTAATGTATCAAGATGTTGTCGAGGAGAGCTAGGAGTCATGTGAAGATGAGGTTGTGAAAAAGAAGGGGGTTATGGTGGAGAACTAGAATTTAAATGATCATGTGGTGGTAGATAAGAAAAAGGATAAGTAGGGGAAGCACACAGTAATTGGGAGGCTAAAAAGATTGTGGTTAGAGCAGAATCTAAGCTATTTGATATAAGCATAATCACTTGCTTTTGAAATGGAAATAACTTCTCTGTAAATAAAATATGACGTGAGACAATGATTGTATTTGAAGTTAAATTTAAACAATAATAATCCTTATGAATTTTACACTAACCTAAGAAGACATAAAAAGTAGATTTTGTTGAAATTTTATCTTGAGCATAAGGTTTAAGCCATGAATAATAGAGACAGCAAAAAATTCTAAGTTCATGATAATTAGGTAAATACTGAAATAAAACTTGGCATGGAGATTTATTTGAAAGAAGGGAAGTAGGTAGCCTATTAATTAAATAAATTGCAGTGTCAAAGGCGTGTTATCATAATTGTTTAGGAACCAAAGCATGAGTAAGTAAGGCAAGACTACTCTCAACAATATGGAAATGTTTTTGTTCGACACAATCCTTCTTTTTAGGATTTTGAGGGCAGGAACTTCGTTGAGAGATTCCATTTTCAAATAGGTATTTTGTAAGACTTTGAAATTCACCACCCCAATTTGTAAGAAACACTTTTATTGTGCAACCAAAAAACCTTTCAACAATATTTTGGAATTCGATAAATACATTTAAGACTTCATACTTGTGTTTGATGAAGTCAATCCAAAAATACTTGCTAAAGTGATAAAAAAGAGTATATAATATTTATTATTATCAAATGATGTAACAGGAGAAGGTCTCCACAAATCTAAATAAATAAAATCTAAAGAACCATCAACACTAGAATTAGTTAAAGGAAAAGACAATTTATGAATTTTACTAAGACTACATGCATGACATAAATGATATAAATCACTACTAATAAATTTTGTGGAATTGGAAACTAATGCATGGCGAACAACAAGAGGAGCAACATGGCCCAAATGAGCATGCCATGTAGAAAGGGAAGCAGAATAAGCTTGAGGTGAAATGAGGCCAACAACGTAGGTTTTAAGGAGATGGAGTATAAGTTACAGTCATTTCGGTTAAAATGGAGCAATGCCTTTGTGTGGATATCCTTAATTGCAAAGTGATTAGGAAAGAATTCAAGAGAAACATTATTAGTTTTAGAAAAATTAGAAACAGACAATAGATTAGTAGAGAAATGTGGAACATGTAAGATATTATTTAACTGAAAGAAATAAGAATTAACATAAGAAAATTTGTTGGAACCTATATGAGAAATTGGTACGGCCTCGTAAGCAGTAGAGGACCCAACAATTTGAGAGACAAAAGATTCAATTATGGAGCCAATAATCTAGCTAAGAATAAGTTGATCTTGACGAAACTATTGCTGCCATATGAGATGTGGTTGATCATTAAGGAATTGTAGAGGAAGTTACATTAAGCTATTAATATGTTTGACCAAATCACAATTGTATAAGAGAGGTAATAGTTTTGTTTGTCACCGCAAATAATTTGTGGAGCTTAATTTAATGGATAGTTAATGTGCAATATTTGGAGGATTTATGGTAGAGGAGAAGGAAATTAAAGACGCAAGTTGAAGAGCACCTTAATTGATTGCCATGGTAGGCCAAAAAAGACATTAGAAGAGGCCAAAAAAGGGACAAGGGAAAGGATGTTAAGCCAGTATTAGCTCTGATATTATGATAAGATATTGATTAGCAAAAAAAATAGGCCTAAGTATCTTCATTAATAAAAGTCGTTATATATAGATACAAGATGTTATGAATCTAGAGGTAATTACAAGAGATTACTCCCTTTTTAGAACAAATGAATGCAGAATGTAGAATTCATTTGTAAATAAATTCTCTTATTTGGATAGTTATTATTTAAAACAAATAATTCAATTGAATTACTCATAATTATATTTGGAATAAATATAGAATTGAAAATTTATTTATATTTATTTCTTAATA
>JAOXYD010000136.1:29500617-29515279 GCA_028565735.1 Pinacopodium congolense | reverse complement strand
TACTATATTCATTTACTATCCATTTGAACTACTTCATATAATAGAACATAAGTAACATAAAAATATTATAATTCTTATATAATAAAACTTTAATAATCTCAAATTTAAGAATCAATTATACAACTATTATAATGAGATAATCCATAGATATACAAATAATATTCCATTCAAAATCTTTATAATCCAATTAGTTCAATGAACTTATTCTTAATAAATATTCAGACATTTATTTGAATATCTCTACACTTTAATCTATAAGATCAAATATTTTCTTTGTAAGAAAAAAAAACGTATAGTAGTTTTACCATTTCATTAATACCCCGTCTTAATGAAATTATAATTAGGAACATTTTAGAAATAATACAAAAATGCAATTCAAATATCATAATTATGATTTCATTACAATGTTTAATTGTAAAGAAATTATTCCAAAAATTTATTTTAGAAATTTTATCATTACTATTAATTATTAAATATAATTAACAAAAATATATAAAAATAAAACATCTTTTATTAAACAAATTTACAATGTTATACATGTAATTACAATCAACCGATTGGTTAAATTGTATAAACTAACATAACCTTGGTTAAAGGGTATAAACTAACATAGCCCTCAAGGTGGTGGGTTAACTTGTGAAATTAGTTCTTAAAGAATTATTAATCACTTCGAGTAAAGACATAAATTTTGTAATTTAATTTTAAATCATTAATTTATCAATTATTATATTAAAAATACATACATTATGAGAAATTATTTATATCTGACAATTTATTTATTTATATTAAGAAAAATAACAGTCATGTGCTTTATTAATATAAGATAATTCTAGGGAATGATTTAGGTGCTTATATAATTCACAATAATGATTTAGGCTAATGGAGAGTTTGTCTCTAACTACTAAATAATAAAATACCTAATTAACCTCATAAACTATATGAAAGAGTAAGTCAGGGTTGATCCTCCAGAGAACTAGTAATATTTTTTAGTTATTTCAAATGTTTTGTAAGAGAAAAGAAAAATAAAATAAAAAACCCTAGTGCGACGGAATTAAATAAGTAGAAAATATAACTAACAAAATTAAAGTGAATAAAATAAGAAAGAAGATAACAAGAAACAAATAATAAAGATGAAAAGTCGGGTAGAAAATATTATCGGAATTCATAAATTATAATTGATTCTTAAAAACATGTAAATTGTATTATGTCTAAGATGTTATCCTATAAACAAAAACAAGATTTTACATCATATTTCTTATGTCCCTCCAATTTTAGATAAATCCATACCCTTAACTATACAACAATCTAAACTAAGTTATCTAGATTTAGTGACACATCAGTATTAAAAATCAAGGAACAGTTAACTAAGGTCATAATCTCACAAGTTCGGATCATGTAACTTGAAGAATCAAAACTCTAAGCTAAGTTGATTAAGTTTCACATACAAAATCAATTAGCCTATCACTACTTGGGGCTAGCACTAATAACAATTATAAATCCAAAGTTCAAACGTAGCAAACGAACTAGAAATTAGTAATAAGATGGCCAATCCTACTTATAATCCCTAATTCTTGACATTTAATCAGAATTTTAACTTAATCCTAGTATAAAAAACAAAACCTATTCAAAACCTATTCCAATTCTCATAGTTATAATCCATTAATTCTTTAAATATCTTCCACCCCAAAGAAAACTAAGCTAACATAAAGAAATTAACAAGATCACAATCTAAAAATTTAGAAATTATAAAGAAAGCAATAAATATAAGGTTGGAATTTAGAGATATAACATTAAACTATCAAAAACAAACATTCAACAAGTATTTAATAAAAGCTAAAGGAAATACATAAGAAAAATAAACTAAATAACAAACAGTAGTAAACAACATAAACAAAACCAGTATTCTACACTTAAATAACTAAACCTAATGACAGAAACTAAAATAAGATGAAAAGACAATGAAAACAACAACAAAAAACCTAAGGAAAACAAGAGAAATTAAGAACTGTCCAAGTTGGGAGCCAAAAATGACAAAAATAACTACCTCTCATCCTTTTATACGTTTTCTTTATAGTTTAAAAGGATTGAAGAAGCAAAAGTTGTGTTTGTCCTTTTTTCCGTTTTATTGACGCTAAACAGTAGTTAATATTGACTTAAACTACCCCTCTATTGAACCACCATTGAAAAATTTGTAAATTGGACTTAAAGGAGGGTTACTGGAGACTTAAATAGCGTCATAAGTATCGTTGTTTAAATCCCTGTCCAGCTTCCTCCTGCTCTAGTTCTCCTTCAAACTTAGTCCTTTCAAGTAGTAATATGTCCAATGATCAATCCTGCATGTATATCTAAAAGAAGATAACTTAGACATTTTAAAAGTTAAAAATAGAGATAAATCACATTGAAACACATATAAAATACCATAAAATGCATCCCTATCCAATACCCCCACACTTGAACTATTGTTTGTCCTCAAGTAATAACTTAAACACTTTACTTAAACCAATCTTAATCAAAATTCTTAAGTTAGTTGAGTACAAATAAAAACCAATTTATGCCTTTGATATGATGGACAAATCTCATTTGACAAAAACTTGGTTAGCACAAGCAAATCACATAATTAGTAAAAAAGCAACCCTTAATTTATAATATTAAGCATTTAAGTCATTTCATATAATCCATCAAATGAATATAATCAAGGATGTTTTAAACAACTAAAACAAAACACAAATTTCAATTTTGGAGCATTTTATAGGAAGTCACCTAGTCTTTTTATTTGAGAACAAACACTTTATCATGAATAATTCCAGTTACTCAACTAGGATATTCCTTTTTAACTTGTTTAAAATATCATCTAATTTTTTGATGCCAAAGTGACCATTTGCTCATGAATGTTGTTAGGCTTTGGTTTTAATGTATTTTCATATGAATTTAATCCTATTTTAAGGCACATTACTTCTAATTTATTGCTAAGTTGCTTAATTATGTTTATAAATGATATACAATGCAGATAGAAGCCAATTCTCCAAGAAAATATAGCAAATAGTCTAATTTTACGAGTTGAATGGCACCTTTAACAGACTGTCATTTTGCTTCACAGCCTGTCATTTTACTCTCGAAGACAAGGATTTAAATGATGTCTTCATAACCTGCCATTTTACTCTAGTTAAGCGCCGTTTTAGTAGCTGTCACGTGATTTTTAGCTGCGACTTGCTCCCCACTTGCTCTAACTTGCTCCAAATTGTCCCTATTTACAGCCAACATATATAAGAAACCTTAGAGACCTTTTTTGCAACAGTTAGGACATATTTGAAGAGAGGTTTCATATCAAAACTGTATTCTCTTCTTCTTTCCTTTTTTTAGGTTTTTATTTTCTTTTTCTTTTCCAACCTTTGTATATTATAATTTCAGGTTGTTTTGAGGATTCAAGGGAGTTGATAGATGTGTTGGGAGACTTTCTATCAGTATGTATCATCACTTGATGTTTTCTAAACATTAAATCTCTTGTTTTTGTACTCTTTTGTTCATAGATATGGTAAGAAATTGTGTTGTTTTGATTAGATATGATTTTTCTTATTTATTTGTGCATGTTAAGACATTATAAAATCTGTCATAAGTGCATGTTTAACACAAAATTGCATGTTTAAACATTATAAAACCTGTCTTAAGTGCATATTTAACACAAAATTGGATGATAATCTTTGTTTATTTAAGATCATAATGCTTGTTTTAAGTTTGCTACTTAAAATATGATTTAAGATAGTTAAGGATCTGATAATCTCTACTTTAATCATTGGAAAATTCAGTAAATAACATGATTTAATCCTTGGATATGAGAAATCTACCTTGGTTATTATGAGGGCATTAATCTTAAATGGAATTTTTGATTAGAACTTCTTGAACTTTAAGCTTAATGCTTATTAATTGATGAAATAACCAAAGATCAATTTAGGATGGTTAGAGATAAGACATAGACTTAACTATAGCTATATTTTGAGTTAGTGAAGGTCCTAAATTAAAGATTCCAATTCATTTCATAAGTCACTTGAGTCATTTAAGTCTAGTCCTTAGCTATTTAATCAATTGGTAATCCTTAGACAATTTGGAGTTCAATTGCAAAGTTGGAGGTTTTTAGGTTTATTTTTAATGTCTTAAGTCAATATAACCCCTTAGTTTTAAGCCTTGGTTTCCTTAGATAATTGTAATCCAATTGCTTTAATAGTCATACAATCAGTTCTCCATGGGTTTAATATTCTGAAGTCTTAAATGTACTCTACTTCATTACTTATAACCAGTACACTACCGTTATATTGATTTGGATTTGAGTTAAAATTACATGTGAATTTATTGATTAATTTGAGGATAATTAGTGATACCAAATCAACTCAACAAGTGTTTTGCGTTGTTGTTGGGGAACTAATTATTATATGATATTAGGAATACATTGGTGTCAATTACTCTATGGTGTAAATATTGTTTATATTGTGTTCTTATGCTTTGTTTATTTGATTGTTATGGTATTTATTTTTCTACGTCGTTTACGTGATGGAGCATCTTGTAGTGTTTAGCTTTAGAAATTGCAAGGATGTGGAGGCAAGACGACTATTGGCATGATCGCTAATGGTATGAGTCTGAAGTTTCTGGAAATTGTTGGAGCATTGGATATTATGATCAATTTAATGGAAATTATATCCCTAATTTGATGAATTGTTCTGATTACCCCCCGATTACTAGGTTAGATCACACTATTAAATGGCTATTAGCATCACTCATAACTTCAACCTTTACATTGGTTTGAAGATAGCGGAGTGAAAACATACTCTTTTTATTTAACAAACACACTCTTTTTTTTAATATAAACAAAATATCCTATTCCAAATTCACATGATAGACCATATAAAACAATCTTAAAACACTTAATATCATACATAAGGGTTATTAAACACATGCATGCAATCAAAAGAAAAAGAAAAACGAAAAAATTGAAATTAGAAATCATTCAAGAGTTGATCAAAGTACAACCAAATCAAATGCATCAATTAAATTAAGAGACTACAATTAAAAATTGACTAAAAGTCAAGATCTTTTTTAATATAAAACATTCAAATTATCACCCTTAGACTCACAATCATTCAAGTGCAAAAAATTTTAAACTTGCTCTCTACCCCCATACTTAAATTTAATATTGTTCTCAATATTCCAAAAATAATGAAAATACAAAGAGGAATGGAAATAAAAAGACTCTCCTGAATGAGTTAATCTATGAAGTCTTTGATAAAGAGATAATCTTCCATCTTTGTACATACAAAACAAAGTAAAGAAAAGAAAGTAACAACATTTAAACAAAAAGAAACTAAAGGACTATCAAAAAAAAAAAAAGGATATAAAAACTTTAAGAAAGATTAGTATGTCTCTCAACAAGTGCTTGTTTGGGGTATTTGCCTTAACTTATGTTTCGTGCATCATCTAGTATCAAATGGAAAGTTTAGCCTAACAAGAAAAATGCATGAAAAATTGATGAACCTTGAACAACTTCCCATAAAAAAGGCTCAAATTAGTATAATGTCGCATAATGTCAAAGATGTAAAACCACATTACTTTTTTGTCAAAATCCAAGGTCTATTCTTCGGTATGGATAGCTCCTTTTATCTAAGATGATCTCTCTAATAGAGTAGGCAATAGTTTTAGAGACTTGTTATCTTGCTCGTCACCCTCTAAATTCAGCTTACTCTTCCATAACTCCTTAAAAAACATTGCATCATGTGGCATTTCCTCTTTCTCTGTCACTTCTTCTTTTTCTTTCTTCTATGCACTGCTAGGAAAAAAATTGAAACTTGGTTAGTAATAATAAAAGATGTACTACTAACCTTAGGAGGTTTTTCACCCTCCTTCTCTTTTCGAACTAGTTCCTCTTCCTCTTTTTACTTTACTCTTCCTCCTTCACTTATGAATTTTCCAATTATTCTCTGCTCCTTGATGAAATAGCACACACCTCCTCCCTTGGATCTCTCTTTAATTAGCTAATTAGAAATTTAGACTTCTACCACTTCCACCAAATCTGCCAACCGGCTTATATGATATTCCAAATTCTTCAATCGATTCCTCGTTTCTTATTGTAATTAAAGAGTGCTAATAGCTAAACTCTTTATGATCTCCTACAACATCATCTCATTGACTTGTGGTGGTAATGGTGGAGGTAGAGGTATAGATTAGAAATATGACTAATAGTGGTATCACTTCGGCAACAAACTAAATCCATAATGCTGCGTGTCTAGCAATATATGACACATAAAGTAAGATAGCCCTAAAATGATCAAATATCGTATACCTTAACTTTTTATTCATCCATCATTACTTGTTCCACTAAAGATGTGAGATTTGTCACATGTTACTCCAACCTGGAAGTAGTAAGAAATTTAAACGAATTATAAGAATAATGATAATAGGAAAGATCATAATTAAAAGTGCACTGATAATGAGCCATTATTGTTTAAAGTTCTTAAAACTTGAAAAAGCTATAAAACTAAAATAAATAGATGATAATGTGACAAAGATCAATAAAAATAAAAATAAAAATAACAAAACGCAACACCAGTTCCCTAATAACGACATACAAAATTTAGGGAAGTTGTCACTAACTACAAAGTAATAAAATACCTAACTAACAATATAGTATATAGTAAGTCAAAATCAATCCAATAAAGAACTTATAGTGTTCTTCATTTATTCTAAATTTTAAGCAAAAGAAAATAAAAACAAACCCCCTAGTGTTATGGAATTAAATAAGCAAAAAAGACAAATAACGAAATTAAAGCATATAATAATAAATAAATAACAAAGACAAAAATTTAGGCAGAAGATATTATTAGGATTTATGAATTATAGCTGATCATAAAAAAGATGTAAATTGTGTTATGCCTGAGATATTAACCTATAGATATAAACAAGTTCTTACCTCTTAAATTCCTTCAATTTTATATAAACCCAATAAGTTCTAAAAATACTCTTATCTACGCGACAACATAGAACAAAAATTTTGGATTTAGTGGTGCAGTAACATTAAAAGTCAAGGAACAACTAACTAAGGTCATAATCTCACAAATTCAGATCATGTAATCTAAAGAATCAAAACTGTAAGTTAAGTTGATTAAGTTTTATATATAAAATCAATTAACCTATCACTACTTGGGGCAATCACTAATAATAATTATGGATCAAAATTTCAAACCTAGAAAACAAACTAGAAATTACTAATAAAATGACCAATCCTACTCTTAATCCCTAATTATGAGCATTTAATCAAAGTTTCAACTTAACCCTTGCACAAAAGACAAAATCCATTTAAAACCTAATTCCATTTAAAATTGAAGCCTCGTTTGGCTCCAATTTTACTTCAATTCTTCTCTAAAAATACTCTTATCTAAGCAATAAAATAGAACAAGCATTTCAAATTTAGTGGTGTAGTAGCATTAAAAGTCAGGGAACAACTAACTAAGGTCATAATCTCTCGCGCTCGGATCATGTAACCTAAAGAATCAAAACTGTAAGTTAAGTTGATTAAGTTTTACATATAAAATCAATTAACCTATCACTACTTGGGGTAATCACTAATAATAATTATGAATTAAAAGTTCAAACCTAGCAAATAAACTAGAAATTACTAATAAAATGGCCAATCCTACTCTTAATCCCTAATTATTAGCATTTAATCGAAGTTTCAACTCAACCCTTGCATAAAAGACAAAATCCATTTAAAACCTAATTCCATTAAAATTGAAGCCTCATCTGGCTCCAATTTTACTTTAATTCTTCTCCAAACTTAGACTTTTCAATTAGTATTTGTGTCTAATGATCAATCCTACATATAAATTCAAAAGGAACATAAATTAGACATTTTTAACATCAAAATAGAGATGAAATCATATTAAAATACATATGAAAATATCATAAAATACATCCCTATTAGCTAGTCTAATAAAGTTTAATATGTGACTCATGTTACCATATATAAGGAAGGATTAACAAAATAAATGTGAGAAAAGATTTATCTTTCATATGGAAGTGAAATTGACAAAAAAGATCATATACAATTTGTCTTTTATTATTATAGAGAATCATGCAACATATAATTTGTTAATGTACAACACATATGCTACTAATTTATATGTACAATCTTGGATTTGGAGAAACTTTTTTGAAAATTAAAAAATGTATTAATAAATCACAATTTCATAAAAATTAAGATTTGGAGAAATTATTTGTGTTTTCTCATAAAAGTGTAAAAGTTAGGCTTAATTTTTTTTTCATAATCTAGTTTAAAATTATAGTTTATTCTATTATGATTTTTTATGTATTTTTATATTTAATATAACTTCATTTTTTTAAACTCTAACTTAACATGGGATATTCTTTTTCCCTCTCACTTTTGAATTTATACTATTATATTTCAATTTAATTCTTTCTCAATCTAATTTTTATTTGACAATTCTTATTTTATTTAAACAAAATTTTAATTAAGAATTTAAACCAACGGCATTTTTTATTGAACAACTCAAATTTATTCTAGTATAAATCTAGTAATTCATAAGCTATTTGAAAATACATTTCAGTCAGACTTCTCATATGACAAGTCTTCATATTTTAAGTTGAATTTTATTCGAGAAGTAATTTTCATTAGTAGAAATTGAGCTTTTTGTTTGAGAATTTTTCAAATTTACATTGAGTAATTCCTGTTAAGGTAGGAGATATTTCACATTAAATTATTTTTTCAAAATTATACCATAATTAAAATTACTTTTATAATCGAGTTTCTTTTTCTACATGTCTCCAATTTGCTAACAAACTCATAATTTCAATTAAATTGTTTGTTAGGCAAGTAAATTCTATAAGTCTGTAAGCACTTTTATACCCCCTTTTTTCATTTTCATTTATTTAGACTTCCATGATTTATTATGTTATCATATCAAATTTCGATTGACAAGTAATTACCTACGTCTTCGTTCGGAAATGTGTGGGTTAAGCTTTAGATAGTGCATATGTAAGCAGGATTTCATCTTAGATTTAAAATTTTAAGATATTATATTATGAAATTTTTTTTATATAAACGACTTTTTTATTTTATTCATTTCAACATGAAACTTATTAAGTCTTTTAAAATTTTATATTCTTTAATAAATAATTATCATTTTTGTTTAAATCTCTATTGTTATTCGTAATCTAACTAAATGTTAATTTTATTTCATTATAAATAAAATTTTGTTTAAACTAAAAATGTCAATTAACATAAATGTTGGTTATTGTGGTTTGGCTGATTTTGGACCTTATATCCAAGGTTATGACTCGCCGGATAATGTATATATTATAATAATAATAATATTATTATTACAATGATAAAGTTGTTAAAAAAAAAGAAAGGGAGGAAAGGGGTGATACATAAGGAGTAAAGGGTAGATAGAGAGAGAAAAATAATAATAGTAAGAGAGGAGAAGGTGAGTTGGAGTAAAAAAGAGGTTAGATTGATTGGTTAAATCGAGTTAAATTAGTCATTAGATATAAATTAATCAATTTTTTTATTCATAAGTTATTAAAAAATTAAATTAATAAACGATTGATTTCGGATTAATTGAGTTGAACCAATCGATCTAGTTTAATTTTTTAAATATTAATTATAATATAATGACATAAGATTAGTAGTAGTTATAGTTATAGTGAGCCTCTTGTCTTGAATATCATTTGACTTCATTGAATTAACTTCCACCTAGTAGAATGTGGGCTATATTTTATAGGATCTGTTTCATTAAGTTCTTAATTTTAATTTTTTGTTTTTATTTTCTTAAATATAAAAATTAATATAGATTATTTTTAGATTTTAGATTTTTATTCATTTCTGTATTAATTTCATTCGTATTTTAAAAAAATACAGGAAATCCATCCAAATACCCTCATAATTTCTAATAAGTTTATGAGCATGAGGTTCCATACTTTATTCTTCTGGAAGTTCACAAAACTATTTTTTAAAATTTGGAATAAATACATCATTTAAAAGTAACGATATACCATAATAAAGATATGACATTAACTGGAAATTTTGACAAAATTAAATTATTTTCTTAATGACAATTGATTTAATAAATCGTCTCTTATTTCTATAAACTTTTGACTCTAATATACAATATAAAAAATTAGAATTAAATGACATAATATAAATAAATGCTTCCTGTAAAAGATAGAACTCACTTAATCTTTAAACAATTCCATGTAGATTTTATTAAACAAATTTTGATAGAAGTGCATATATAAACTAAAGGACATTGTAAATCAAATTAAAGGATTCATTGAATAAAATTAAACGCACCTTTTCAAAACAAAATAATATGAAATATAAAATTAATACTTTAAATAATTCAAGTTCTCTCAGTAAAAATAGTAAAAAATATTAGATAGTTTATTACCATATTTCTTATAATTTTTAATTAATAAAATTTGTATGAAAATCTTGCTCAACCCTTAAATCTGATAGCCTAAATTTTGTTAGCCATTTACGAGTTGTTTTGTATTTTATATATGGAAATATTATAAAAGCAACTATATGATCGATGAAATGCTTATGAATTTTTTATATATATAATCTTATATCTTGCTCGATAAAATAAAAACAATATATTAAACTAGTCAGCTCAAAAATAAAAACATTATATTTATGAACTTTGACTTTCTATTACACGCAATGGTTAAAATTTATTTGTGCAAATATAATTTTCCCATTTTATGTTTAAAATAAATTGATCCTCCACATGTAGAAGAAATTAGTGCTAAAATTTTGCAGATTATAAAAGTTGTAAAGCTTATTCCATTTTAACAAATTAATACTAAAGTTTACGTTTCTATAATTAAACACCAACGTATAATCAGATTAAACACAATATGATTTTTTGTGTGGAAAGTGATAAAAGATTTATTGTTGAAGTATATTCATTAATCAAATAGATTAATTATAAATATATGTAAAAATTTGAAATGTAAAACGAGATATATTCTATTTATTTTATAAAACATGATAATAGTTAATAGAGCCCTGTATAAGGAAAACACGTCATAACTTTGAATTTAAGGGAATCGAAAAATCTCAGCACTCTCAGACACAAACACAAACATGGAGCGAAGACAGATCTACGTTGTTGCTGTTGTTACTGCTCTCTTCTTTAGCTTTGTTGCCCGTATTTCTTCGCTGTCCGTCACCGTCAATGATGTTGAATGCGTCTACGAGTACGTTCTCTACGAGGGCGACAACATCTCCGGCAACTTCGTCGTCGTCGATCACGATATCTTCTGGAGCTCTGATCACCCCGGAATCGATTTTACCGTATGTGTTTTACCTTTTGATTTGTTGTTTTTGATTACATCTGGATCTGTCTCAATTCTCTGTTTCTTTCGGTTTTTGTATTGGTGTGGTTCTGTTAAAGTTAGGGTTTTTAAATCTTGTTGATATGATGTTAATTGTGATTATTTCGTGTAAGAATTTTTGGGTTGATCGATTGCGGTAGGGAATTTGATGGGGCAGTTCAAAGTTTTAATCTTTTTTCAAGTTGCAATTGGATTTGTTCAAGTTGTGGTCAATTCAAGGGGATACTCCTTCGTTTGTTCCGTATAAAACCTGTTTTCTGATCTGAGTATGCTGTGTTATGGGAGTGTGTTTCATTTCAAGTGGGAACTTTTGGCTAGTTAAGAGAATTAGTAGTAACTGCCCCTTTGATGCTTCAGTATTGGTTATTAGGCGGATAATTTGGCATGTTTTTTTATAGAAATCTGGGCTGTCAGCTTTCTTAAGTCTCCTGTTAAGCTTGCCTGACTATGCTTATTACTTCCCTAGCTTGGAATGGAAATGACATTTTTATTATGAGTTATACAATTATAATCCACTTTATAGTGATTAAGTAGGAATTGTATGTGGTGGTATAGACGGTGGGCCAGCGGAAGGTGGCAGTGAGCAAATGCTAACAAGGAACTTCAAAATAACCCATTTGCAACCGATCAGTACAGTGAATATTTATACCATGATGCCCCCCTGTTGTATAAGAAAAATAATGCATGAGGATTAGAGATTTGATTTATCCTCATTCGAAACAAGAAAAATGTGACTGACATAAAAGCTGTTGCAGTGGAGAGTTTTTGAAGTTCCTTTTAATTATCATATAAAATTTGTGCAGTCAGTATAAACTTTAACTAAGGAGTAATTTCATCATTCTTATATTGAATTAATTGCTTTTGAGGATAGTAGACTAATTGGTGTCATATGAATTACATGAAGTATATGGGATCTTCATTCTTGTATTGAATTAATTGCTTTTGAGAATAGTAGAGTTTAGAATCCGTATCAATTGGTGTCTTATAGATTACTTGAAATATGTGGAATCCTCTTTATTCTGTACTCTGTCTTCAGATAATCGTTGATATTTATGCTTGCCCTTGAAAGTTTGTTATTCCTGGTTAGTAATTTTGAAATCTTGGGTTTTGGCTGTTATGCAGGTGACCTCTCCCGCTGGTAACACGGTGCACACAGTGAAAGGAACTTCTGGGGATAAGTTTGAATTGAAAGCCCCAAGGAGTGGAATGTACAAATTCTGTTTCCACAATCCATATTCTACACCAGAGACTGTGTCTTTCTATATTCATGTAGGTCACATTCCCAATGAGCATGACCTCGCTAAGGATGGTATGACCCCTTTACTCTTTGGTTGGCATTTTATCAATCAGGTTGCTAAAACTACAATTGTTATTAATGTTGGTTGTGGAATTTCAACAGCATGTCTAAACAAAATGTCTAGATTCTTGGATTTACTAGTTTCCAGATTTTTTATTTGAAATCTATTGCCTTCTTTATATTTCACCTTTCATGTGTGTTACGTGCAGAACATTTGGACCCCATCAATGTTAAAATTGCTGAACTGAGAGAGGCACTGGAGTCTGTTACAGCGGAGCAGAAATATTTGAAAGCACGTGAGTATAAAGATTAGAAAAAATTTGACTGAAATAAAATAAATAACTAAAAAAATCCTCGATGGTTATAAAAATTAATTGACAATTTTAGACAATTAGAAAGAGAAAATGAAGTAAACATGGCAGTAAATCCTATAATTAGTTCACAATAAACCAGACTTAGCCCAAGATTTTGGTCTCATGAAGAAGGTATGAAATTCTTATAACTCAAAGTTAAGTCTATTGTTCATCTTAAACACTTTAATTTCCTGATTCTTAAAGATGTTAGAAATTGAGCTTTTATATCAAAAGGTGGGTTGGGAGAAGTTTATTCACTTTGACTATGTGTTTTTTAAGGAAACCAATATAATCTTACTTATAATATCATGAACACAAGACTTCGTTTTCCGAATCAAATCTTTATGATACTCACCCTAATTTTAACTATATCGCATTTTGGAAAAAACTTAGAGGGCTCGATAGTTTTAACTTTTATAATCCATCAAATTCTCTGATTCGTAGCCATATTGACTTACTTATGCATAAATTCATATGTTAGGAAATTTTTAATAAATCTCAAAGCAATAAATGCTCGATTAAAGAGTTTTTTATTTTGTGGTACGTAGACACTAATTGAAAAATCTTCACAACATACCATATTTTCCATGCTTTGGATTAAGCCATCAAAAAAAAAATATATTTAGGCATAGGTCATACTATCAATTTTGATATGAGTTTTGATGGTCCAACCCTTGTGGCTATTAAGTAATTCACTCTAATGTAATTGTGATGTTCTAAAATTGTGGAGATGAATTTATTAGCCCTCCAAGACCCTAACACAAGAGCTACTATCTAACAAGAAAAGACAACTAGATCATCCTCCTCCTACCATCACCAAGGTGATGACTGATGAGCTCATAGCAAGCTATCAAATAATAAATTCCTAACTACCCAAACTATGCAGTAGTGATGAGCTAGGGTTGAACCACTAAAAGTCGGGATGCCAATGCTATTTCAAATGTTTCAAGAAAGTAAGAGATGAAAGCGAACTAAGCTAAGATGCAATGAACACAAATAAGGAGACAAAAATAAAGGAAATTTAGATAAGAATAATAACATTAGCAAAGAAGTGGGTTGGAGATATTGTTCAGATTTCGAGATGATCGTTGATCCTTGAATCTAAATAAGAGGTATTCTAGTCATGGTGCTAGCCTATAGGTTCGAATAAGCTCTCAAGCCCTTAATTCCTCTAAATTAGACAAATCTAATAAGCTCTAGAAATGCTCATATCCCCATCTATAACCTAGAACAAGTTCTCTAGATTTAATAGTGAAGACGCCTTAGGTACTAAGGAATGATTAACTTCGGCCACTTATTCATAAGCTCGGAAGGTGTATCCTAAAGGTATGGGACCATAGGTTAGTTGATTAAGTATCCTAACAAATTTAACTAACCTATTGCTACTTTCGGGAATCGCTATGGACTATTATGTATCACACACTCAACCCTAACTTTTGAATTAGAAAATTACCGAAGGACGATCAAATCTAGAGATAACTCCTAATTCATGATATTTAACCTACGTCCCAAACCAACCTAGACAACCAAGCAACAAATTAAGCATAAATTCAACTCTATTCTCACAATTTTCATCCTTTCATCCTTTTAATATTTCCAAACCCCTAAAAGA
>JAOXYD010000136.1:29467781-29480154 GCA_028565735.1 Pinacopodium congolense | reverse complement strand
TTATCTTATAATTTATATTTTTTAATAATATATAATATTATATTATATTATAAATGAGTTGCCTTAGTAGGATTAATGTTCTCATTCTTCTCGAAAGAAAATTGAATATAGAACTCTGAATTCTTCTATAATAGATAAAGATGGTTGAACTGATCATAACTCTCTAGATAATATTATAAAATTTATTCTCTGATATCTTCATATTCAAAGGGAACATTGTATAATTTAAAAATGTTACGATCTTCTATATAGAATCGAAAATCTTGTTTGTAACAAATACCTTAAGGCAAGGTTTGTAACTTTTCAAGTTAGTTTGAGATCTATTTGCTACCATATATAAGGCATCACGAGTAGAATTAGGAAAGTTCAGATCTAGATAATGATTTTACGCTTTGTAAATGATTTGATGATATAATGTGGCTATGATAGTAGTAGAATATTACTTAACTCCAATGATTTGAATCTGCACTTTTAATCTAGTAAACAAAGTGGGATCGTCGAACTTAATTTTGAAATTCAGATCGATGGTCATTATAGCACTCTCATTGTTGAGAGTAGTGAAAAGAGTTCTAATAAGAGCATTTTTTGTATTATGTATAAACTATGTCAAGTAGAGATATTCGGACTATTGCCGAAATACCTTTTCTTCTATATAAAGTTTAAATCATGTTAATGACACTAAAATGGAGATGTGTGTAATCATGTTCTCGCCATAAATCAATCAATTCCTATAGCTAAAAGTATACAATAAAAAGATCAACATAAAAAAAATAATAAGCATAGTTTTGAAAAACAAAAAAAATATTTTTTTAGTTTATGAAGTTTATTTATAAATCCTAACTATTTTGATAAGATTTAAATTAGTTATATTAAATTCTATTAAATTTAAAATTTATAATTGAAATAAATAATTTTTTGTATTCTAAATATAAAAATTTAGATGACAAATCAACAAAATTTTATGAAATTCATTTATTCTAAATAAAGGGTAAGAGTTATTTCTTGCACTAATGGTACTAAGCCTTCTAAATTTTACAATAAGCATAGTTAAACATTCTCTGCTCAATTATGAAAGTAAAGGTATTTTCAGTTCTTCCATTGCAGCATACTGATGTGCATCTTCTCAATAACCTTCTGAGATTTTAACCGACAAGCTTGGCAAAAAGATTCGATCTACCTTGAAATTAACGTACAAAATTTAATTGCACTGGATTTCAAACTGAATTTTAGTCCAATACAAAGAACGGGTTTCACAAATTTAGGGCATTTGACCCGCTTCAGTTTGACCTAATCTGAACCAACATGAACCCGGTCACACCCGTCATAACCCGTCTGAAACCCGGTAACCTCATCAAACTTCAGATCGAATTCGGGCGTATTAGGAAAAAGGAACCGGGCCTCGCCCAACCTATTACCAAGCCTGTCCACCGGCAAACAATAATCTATGGACCCAGGTTCTTCTTGAAATTTTCATAAAGCTCGAGGCAACCGCTTTTTTTCTTTTTTTTGTCATGTTGAAATTCTTTTCTAATATCACTGGCTTGAATTAATCCTGAAAAATGGTTAATGAGACTTTAATTTGCATTCTTCAGAAAGCCATAGCATCTATCATCTTATAATTTCATGAAGCTTCCAAATCTGCAGTCCATCTTCTGGCTCTTCAAGCCCTTTCACATTATAAACCTTCTGATTGAGGTAACTGGTCATTAGTATTCAAGTCTTTTACAGGCAAAATCCTCCAAGCAAGGTTTGAAGTCACAAGTGTTCCACAAGCTACTGATTAAAATGGCATGGGAATGGGCAAACTTCTCTGACGAGACAAAATTTCCCACATGTGATATTCATTAACAAACAAGCGTTTTTCTTTATACAAAGAGATAAGTAAGACTGCTACTACTTTTCCATGACTGAGACTGACTTCCTCCTTAAGGGATGATGACACAAGACCTCGGACTCGAACTAGAGCTACAGCTAATCAGACTATTACCTATGTTATAGCTTTTGCGGTGTTTCTTCTAGAAATGTTTGGTATCCATCCAGGTAAACCCATATGACGAGCTTCTGCACTAATTCCTGATGCAAGCAATCCTGCAAGGTAGGTGGTATACAGCTTTTCTCATTTACAATTTTGTTTCTGATGATATGCTGCTTCTACTCCTGGTCAATTCTATTGTTACAACCTTCCTGATTCTAACAGTAGAACATCACTCTTTTCACGTTCTCTTTTAAGGCTGGCAATGGCCGCACACCACCATTGCTATTTCCATTACCATTGCCACTACATGCAGAACCATTTTCCTGCATTTCTGGTTCCATGTAAAATCGCGCTCGAAATGCAGCTAAATGTGCATAGTAGGCCGGCGGAACTGCCAACGAGCATAGAAAATAAGCAGGGGTATAAACGATAAAACAAAAACCAAAGGGAAAAAATGATGATTGAGAAGAAAATGCAACAACAGAAAATATATCTGATAAGCTAGAAACATATACCAACAGAAACCGAACGTGTGCATCTGGCATATGTGTAGCATAGGTTGTTTGTTAAGGACTGGATTCCATCAGCAGTGAAGTTGTTTTCATCCCACAGGACATGATAATGAGCTGGCCGACTTGTCCCCTGTCACAGCAAAAAGGTAATACTTATTCATTCCAATCCAAAGTCTGCCGGAACTACAAAGCAAAACCTGTGGAAGTAGCAGAAAGCTGAGACGGATTCTACCTGAAGCCCAGCATGGCTACACAGATAGAAATCAAATTCTGTTGGATGGCAAATTTTAGAATCCACCACAGTTCCTGAAATTTGTGAAAAAAGAAAAATCAGGAACTATATTTGTTAGGAAAATTTATGAAGGAAATACAAAACACACCAAGCTTTACCAGGTAATATGTTTCCACTCTTGTCTGTGCTACTCCTGTCCCTGTGATTGTTAGCAAACAATCGAGTGTGATGCCGTTTTTGCACAACTATGAAAGTCACGGGTGGTTGATAATTTGGCTCAAGGGAAGCACATGCCTGGAGACAAATTACAAGCTAGAATCATAATAGTTACTAATTATCTTCGACATAGTTTATGCAGGTCGGCACTAAAACTTCACCTTACGGATTGCATCCAATTCATAAAGCAGGACTTGATAGAACTGTCCTTCACTAACACCATCTCTGCCCAAAATTAATTAAAAAAAAGTCTTTAGCATGCATGCATCCATTGTAATTTGACTGGCAAAATACAACGAAGATTTGCATTCAACTTGAAACTATTGAAAATGGTTTTGTAGAGTTGACATCATCAAGTAAAAAATTTTGCTCAAGTAACCAGTTATCTGCTATCATAGCATCTAAGTGGAACAAAGACTAATTTTAGCAAGAAGCAAGTAATTGACACCACATGAAAACTCGGTATGATGCATCATCTAGGTCACTAAAAACTCAATTATGTTTTTAAAAAACAGACATAGAAAAAGTATATTGACCTGTAAAATATAATCCTTAATGGCTTCTGTCCTGTTGCCTTCCTAAAGGAAATAAGAAGATCCCTGCAAACAAGATAGCAGAAATGAATTAAACAACAATTCTAAAGAGTATACTGTAAATCAAATCGGATTATACATGAACAGCAATTTGAACATATCATACCTAATCATGCCGCCACTAACAGCCCCCCGAACAGGATCTTGCCATGTTTTGTACAGGTCTTGTATGAGTTCCTGTCTGTGAGCTTGAGCACAAACTAATCCAGCATATTTTGTCACTTCAGGCCAATCTTGAGAAGCTACCACCTATAGTAGGAGCAACATCAATTAGCTATCACATCACACCTTCAGAGTTATTAAAAAAGATTAGATCCAAAAAGCATATATCTGATAAGAAAATGTACAGCTGCAATCGAGGGACTGGAGTCCTCCCCGTTCTCCGGGTGAGTCACATCTGCTCCAAATATGATGGTTGGTATATCACTAACTAATGGTATTCTGCAGCTGATAGCATCTAGAAGGACGGTGTTTCTACCTCCCATCTGCAGCAAGGTAATGAAAAGATTAACATAAATCAATTGTCTTTGGCCACTAATGACTGGAAAAAATGCATACACTACTAAATACCCTGGCAAAAATGATTTTACTGTTTGTAGTATGTCCCAGGAAATGGACAAGTATCTATTACCTAGTTGTTGGAATATACTCATTATACAAGGATTTGATTCGTAATCCAGGACATTTGCCGGCAAGTAGAAATATAACTAAGTATAGTCACTAATGCTAACCTTGACATTGATCTTAAGGGACACATTAGCCAGGTAATGCTTGCTGATTTTAAAGACATGTTTTGTTAGACAGCATTGTGATATTAAACCTAGCTCCGTTTCACATATTCTCTTGAGGTCACCTGAAAAACAGAAAAGAGCCATATTTGAAATCAGAAAATTTAGTTTTATACTGTCTTCAAATAGTTTCCAGCAAAGAAGGAAATATAAAGTACAAGTAAAAATCACAGATTCCATGTGAAGATGCAACCATACCATACAGAGATCCATTATTGTCAGGTAAAATAGCTAAAAGCAGCTCCAGTTCTTTTCCTTTGGTTTTGTTAATTGATGCATGATAAACATGTTTCAATGCTTTCTCTACTTGCTCAGGTCTGGCATTGTATATTGGAATTACAGGATCTGGATTGAACTCCTGAAAATCATTAAAGTAAATAAATAACAGCTTAAACTAAATTGAGTAGAAATGAAGTCGATAAAAGAAGTACCATGCCAGATACTTGGCACATTTGAGCAAGTTCATTGCAAAATCCACGGGCAACACTCTCTTGCACACTTCTAGAAAAATTAATGCATGCCCAACGGCTCACTGTCATTCCATTAATCATTTTCTGTAACATTTGAGGACACCAATAGATAATCAACACAAGACAGATTATGAATAAGGGTACATCGTAAAGAGAGAATAGATAACGTATTACAAACACCAGCAATATAGTAATTATAGAATTTCTTAAGCACGCTTCTCCAAAGACATAAGCTTTTACAAAAGAAGCCTTCACGTAAATCCAGCAGTACAAATCAGACAAAATAGGGCATCTAATGCTGCAGCAGTAAGTTCAGCAATGTAAATCAAAATACCTTGTTCATCATATTCCATTGCCCAACTTGGGGCAAACAATCCTTCTCTTTTCCAGTTTCATGATATTTCAGCTGCAGGAAAGAGTGGCATGAGTTGATCAACAGCAAACGACAAGCAATATCTTTTCAATGATACCATTCAGAAACTAGGAACAACAAAGAGGCTATTTTACCCATGGAGCAGGAAGTATTCGAGCCTCAACAGAAGCTAGCTTTTCACTGATTTTGATGCCAAATTCCTTTGCATATGGATCTTGATCATAAGCGTTATGTTGAACCGTCTGCATCGAAGTCAATGAGGATAGACTTTATACAAAAGGAACACAATCTCACAAAACCTAGCAATACATAAAACATAAAAAGATACAGAACTGGTTGCACAACTATACATCCAATGACCAAGAGTGTAAAGTCCTGATTTTAGCCTAAAAAGGGAGTAATTCAGAGCATTGCCGTTTAAAAAGTCTTTATACATACTGATTTCCATTGCATCAAAAAACAAAGGCTTCAATTTTCAATTAAAATTTACTTTAAAAAGCTTCTCCAATCCAAATTGTAGACAGTGGACAAAAACCAGGAGAAATTGTAAACACAAACAGAAAACTCAAAGCTGATCTTTCAAAACACACCAGAAACATAGGACTTTAGGATTCAACTAACATCTCCTATGGTTGGTAAAAAATCTTCATCTCCTTTCCTCCTTAAAAAAAAAAGGAATCTGCTTTCCTTCCACTACTTGCAAATAAATATCAAAATGACAATTTTAAATATTTCAAACTTTAGTAAGCATTATGCACAAACACTATCACCAGAGTCAAACAAGAGAAAAAGATCAGGAACATGACAAAACCTGTAAAATATCATTTTCCCGATCCCGAGGTCTCTGGCATGTGACTTTTAAAAGGCTAGTTATTTGCTTCTCATTCAACCTCTTTGTATATCGTTGCCCTTCTACAATTTTACAAGCCTGCAAACCAAAGCAATAGAATCAAATTATACCATGAAACTACAAGAACACAGGAAAAAAGAGAGCGCAATACTGTTAGTTAATGAGTTCGGTCTACCTCCATAGGCAGATAGTTTGCTTTCTTCTGATTCCCCACTTGAAGGCAAGGGAAATGTGTATGTTGAATGGTGAAGCCATACATCTCTTGAAAGTACTCCACAACAGACTTCATAGTTGAGTTGTCATCAACGGGAAACCTAGACAACAAGAACATCACCTATGAGTAGAACCACCATGTACAATGACTCAACAAGATCATCCACTAAATAGGAAACTATATTGAGGAATCCGTTTCCTAGTAATTCCAAGGATGTCACCATCTAACATTCTAACAATTCAAATAAATAAATCTAGTATATACCCATAAAGCATTGAAGGAAGAGAAAATTAACACTCACACAAGTTCTCTTGTAGGCTGAGATGTCAAGCCTGAGACACGATACTTCCTTCGTACATTCCCTCGGTGAGTTACTTCAACTTTTACTCCTCTAAGAGCCTTTTTTATCTATAGGGTTTTTCAGCAATATCTCTAACTTACAATTACATAAGAAAATAAAACTAGTTGCATGATAGCTATATGCAGTCAAAGTACCTTCACTCGATCAGAATCTGACAGTGGCCTAGACATAACATCTTTCCCAAGAAGTTGAGCAACAAAATCTATTACTGGTAGTGGCTCAATGAAAGCAGCTGAAGCCATATCTGTATTATGTTCAAAGACCAAAAACAAATGAATCATGTGTAAAAGCTGTTAAGAAAATCTCAATAGACAAAATAAATTCTCACTCACTTACCAATATTTAAGGATAAACCCATCTGAGTAGGTCTTATGCTTTGGTAAAACCCACACCAAGACTCCAGACCATCTCCAAGTCGCTGACGCGCCCTAATATCAGGTGAAAAAAAGAACCTTCCAATGGGGCAGTACCTTCACAGGTGCAGATATTATGGAGTAAATGAAACTTAATCAGCTGATAGAATACCCACAACCAATAAAACTAGTTAATATCCAAGAATCTTGAGTTATCTTACCTCTTTGTTGAGAGCTCTCTCAATACTATATCAAGAATTTGCAAGGCTTCCTGAGGAGCATCTGCTCGTTTTCCAGCTAGAAACTGCCCCAGATGATGCAAATTCGCCCTTGCAACAAACTTGATCACCACTTTGTATTGTCTCTCGCGCCTGCAAAATTATAAACAAGTCAAGAAACAAATTATGTCACATAGACAAAGCAAAGCAACACTAAGCTTGCATTAAAAATCTAAAAGTAAGAGAACATCCATATTTTAAAGATCAGTTATAGTGCTAGTCCTACCTAAATTTTAGACCCCAAATTGACAAATAACAAGTTCTAAATTAGTAGAATGGAACAGGAAGAACAGATGATGGAATAGGAAGGAAAGTTAGAATGGGACGGAAAGAGACAAAACAGAGACCATAAATACTCACTTGGGATAATTGACGCCATTCTCTTCATCAACAAGCTTAACAGTGAATTCCTTCCAAGCAAATGGAAGCTCGCCCGCTGTATACAGACTCTTTCTGCCATCATAAGCAGGCAGTCTCATTCCTAAGTCAGATTCTCTGTAAAGCTTCACAAGTTCTGCCATAATAGCTCTGTTCATAGTTCTTGATGCCACTTCAGGAGTTATTGTAACCTGCAAAAATCAGGACAGATGGTAAAAAATGGAAAGCAAACAATTAGAACAAAATTGAATGCATGATTCAAGACAGTAAAAAATTGCATAAGAACGAGAACTACCCTTTAAGAAAAGAAACCTAATCAATTTTATCTGCAATGCAGCAGGCAAAAGATGAGTAAAAACAGCAGCATAATAGCGTACGCTGTCAGATCAAGAGCCAAAAAATTGCACTGACATAAATTGTATTCAACGAGAAAGCAAAAGGAGAGGGAAAGATAACAAGGAAAAACAGTATAAGCATGTTCAATGTCAGATTAGGGGGTCCCTGCTGGCTTCAGAAATCAAAAGAAGAACAAAAACTGGGGGTAAGGAAAAAAAGAACTGTTCTTTACCCTTCAATGTTATCATCAGCTCCGGTAATGCAATAAAAAGAAACAAAAAACACCATCAACCGAAAGAGCTTACATCATAGTGATTCAAATCTTTGTCTGGTAGCTCTGCAAAGAAGTGGTTGGCCTTAACAATACACTTTGTCCCAATTTGACCAAACCCAGGTCGAGAAGGAAAACTCAAAGACTTGCTTGAGGTAGGAAACCCCGAACCTATCTCCATATCACAAACGTTACCAGCATTTTCGGAAGAAATATGTGGAGCAGTTGCTGACAGCTCGTTAGCCACCTGGTTCACAGGCTTATCTGCCACAGTACAAGGCCTCGAACTAGGCCTCATGAAGGCATCTCCGTGATCAGACTTTCTACCACCTCTTCCTCTTCTTCTCCCTTTATTTTTGGTTGGAGGGGAGGTCTGGTTTTGTGGTTTAGTGCTGGTTGTTTCCAGGGAAGGTGGCCCTTTGCCATTTTGAACAGTTTTGTGGTGCTTTTGAGGATGGTTCATGGCGTTTTGCATGTGGGTTTTTATTACCAGATGCTGTTCAGAGCTCTCTTTCATTTGCCTTACAGGCATTGCTGGAATTTCTCTCCTTTTGCTCTTTGTTCACAGAATTTGTATGAAAAAGCACAAGCTTTGTGAGGTTCGAAAACGTGAAGCTTCACCCCAAGTCACACCATTACACTTTCTCTCTCCTAGTCTCCACAGGACTTGGGACTTGGAATATTTCTCTGGTGAAAAATCACACAAAAGGAGACAAGGGAAAATGGAAGTAAGCCCAAGTCAAAATTTTGCAGACTTGTAAGGAAAGCAGAAATTTTTAATGACGACGACGACGATGATGATGATGCTGAAGCATGCTTCTATACGCAAAGTAAAGAGGTATGGGTAAAAGACAGGTCTTTTGTTGCACATTACAAGCATTACTATTCCTTTGCAAATTTTGAGACCCAACTATTTACCTCTGATTCAGTAGACAAACTCCTCAAAACTGATACACCCAAAAAAGAAAATAATATAACTCAAAGCAACAGTTACAGTTTGCCATCTGACTGGTGATAGTGCAGAATCCTTGAGTGGAGAAGGCAAAACAGAAGTATTAGAGTAAATTATTATTTAGTTGAAACTTTGATTACAGAACTTCTCAGTTCCTCACTAAGGTTTATACTGAAAACTAATGGACCAAGCAACAAAGAACACGAAAAGAATGGGAAAAAGAAAAAGACACAAAGCCCCAAACAAGACCAGAAGCTTAAAATCAGCTCGGCAACTCGAGAAATAATAAATGCAAAGACAAAACTTGGCATCACGACCCAAATATCAAAATCTGATACAGATGGTTCTATGAGCAACCCACAACGAGGGGTCGGGTCCTCGTAGAAACCCAAGAAACGGAAGTACACAGGAGACAAAAACCATACTCTTGAGCTTGTCCCTTCCAAGAACTGAACATATTGTTAAAAGGGAATGAATATCATACAGAAGTTGGATAAGCCCAAGAAGATAAAAACAGTGAAGGAGCATTAAAAAGGAATTCCATTCAACGGGGAAGATATGAAACCGCAAGACTACAGATAGAAGAAAACAAAAAGAACAAGGAAGTGTATACAAAGAGAAGGAATAAACTCCGAAAAGGGCAGTGAAATCACTATCCAAAAGGAATAAATTACCTTAAAAAATAGGATGCTTTGGACAGAAACGACCCAACAACAAACACCAAGGTTTCCAACAGATTATAAGCACTATAAGCTACCTAGCTACAAGATCTCTATCATCAGGAGACTATGAGAACCACAAGAAAAGAAGCTTGGAAGAGCAAAAGAGGGTGATTCAGGAGATGGGGTGGCCAAGAAAGCGATGGTATATAAAACAACAAGCTTAACCGTATGTAAAGATAGAATTTTCACGAAGAAAGATTCAATTTTTCTCACTGAGACACACAGAAGGAAGGGAAACAAAGAGAGAGAGACATGTATGTACAAAGAAGAGAGGGAAATGATAATGATGATGAATCTTTATACACGCATGCAAGTGCTTTTGGTGTTTTCTTTATCACGTGTAAAAGGCTTTTGTGAGGCCCTCTTCGCTTTTGAACGCCTCACTCTCTCCGTCTTTCTATAGTTTCGGTTCTGAGGACTGACTGAGCCGCGCAGCCTCGAGGGCGTACAACGACTAAACTAAATATTATTAAAAACTTGTGTCTGTACTATAAAGCAAGCTCGTCTTAATACATTACCTTAAAACGGATCATCAACCTGGTGAGCTTCTGTTCTGTGATCTGGTCTGGTCTGTTTCCATATTGTTAGAGCATAAAATAAAAACCAATACAAGTTAATCCGAAGAATATCAACTTACCACGAAGAGGAAGGCGGTAGTGGAGTAGATGGGGGTGATTGATTTTATACATAAGAGTCCAAAAGAAGAGTACTACTGTGGCATTATAAAAAGCAATGATCCATTCCACAGAAGGGGAATAATTGGAAGTTGCAGTACTTTCTCTAACATATTTATTAATTATATTATCTTTGTTGGGTTATTTTCAATACTCTCAAACTCTCTCTCGATTCCCTATGTAATGCCTTCCAAAAATCCTTTTTGTGTGACTGACTATACATACATATATACAATTCGTCTTCCTCCCTTCGTAGTTCCTTCCACCACCCTTGGGCAAGGGCAAGCAAAGCTCTTTAACGGTCGATTCAATGGAGGCTTTTGGGGGGTCCACCTCTTTCTTGGCCCCCACTGGCTTTTTGTATTAATGGCTGCCATCTATGATCATGATTCATCATACGTGGAGCCCATCGTGTGTGCTGTGACGAAGATGTAAGAGTGTTGGGGTTTTAGGGTCACTGAGGTGGTGGTGATGGTGGGTACAGTAACAGTAATGGTCATGATCATAGGGTAGTTATTATTGGGTAGGGGATGCCAAAGTACTTGATGGATACCCTTTGGATACTTGAATAATAATTTAATTCAAATAATTATTTTTTAGAAGTTTTCTTTTTTTTTGTGAAACTTAAAATAATTATTAATATAGCATTAGATTAATTAAATCTTTTGGAAGATATATAATTAAGTTTTTCAAATTCTAAAAATTTCACATTCATTATTCTTATAAGACTAATTGAATGAATAGTTGAATATAAGTAATATTACAATATTACAAATTATATATTATAAATACATTATTTAATAAATTAATAATTTAAAATTAAGTAATATATTTAATTAAATTAATATTTATACATTTACTATATCTTCATTTTCTACTTCTTGTCTTTTAAATAATTAAAGCGAGAAATAATTTTCAAATGCTACTATCAAATACCTTTAGATTAATATTATACATATAAATTCTATGGATTGGATGACCCACAAATTCTATAAATTAGAGAAGGGAATTTGGTCCCACTTGGGGTATGTGCATGGTGGGATGGTGAAGGTTAACTTTTTATGAGAGGTTTTTGAGAGAAAAAAAGAAAAGGGGGCTCTTCTTGGTTCTTAGTTTGGATGATTGTTGTTTTGATTGGTAGTCAAAAGGAGGATAATTGGCTTGTTGACTACGTTAGAGGACAGCTGCTTGTGTCCCCTGTTTGCTTTTTCCCACCCAATTTACCACTCACTCAGCTCCATAATTTTTATATGTTTAATATATATATGTAAAAGATCTAATTGTTGGTGAATTTCATTGATTTGATCTCCTACTTGGTTAGATTACTCATATCTATCTAGCATGGATGTTTATATAATCATCTATTTAATTAAAATGAAAATATCTAAAAAAAGAAATTGGATTCAAACTAATTAGAAAAAAATAAAAATGTGTTAGCCTTAAATTGAAACTTCAAAAAAAACGAGATTATTGAGTATAATTGTCACCAAAAGGCAGCTGCTTATTTGTAGAAAAATGGGATCAGATATTTCCAATGTTTTCAAAATTGGACTAGATATCGAACCGATAAAGTAAAAGATTTAAAGTTTAAAAATTCAATTAGTATTAATTCATTATAAAATTAGTATTAAATCGGTATAAGGTAATAAATATATAAATTATAAAAATAAGTAAAAATATATTCTAAAATTAAATATATAATAAAATATAAATAAATTACTAATATCTATTATTATGTAATCAATAAATAATAATTAAAATTAAAATTGAATTTAGTATAAACTATTAAAATAATAGTAATAATTAAAAGTCTATTTCTAAATGA
>JAOXYD010000136.1:29451440-29462488 GCA_028565735.1 Pinacopodium congolense | reverse complement strand
CTTAAACCATTAGTGATTAAGCATGTTTTGTTATCATCAAAACCAAGATTGGAACCTCCCTTGGTTCAACACATTCAACAAGAGATTTTTCTAGATAGATATATTCTATATTTTTCTTCAATAATTGTAATTTCAATTATGGGTTTGCTTGGGAATATTTTGTACTTATTGATTTGGATAGTGGGTTCGGTTTGAAGTTTGTCCCATTATTTTTTCCCACTATATTGGAGGGATTTCCACATAAATCTTATATCTCATTGTTTGGTTGATTTTCTTTGTTTACTATTTTCACTAATTGTGCATTGGTTAGGTTGAGATATTGATTTGGTATATCTGTGAGCAATTTAATTTACATATTTAATTTTTTAGAAGATACAAAAGTAGTATCAAAGCTATGGTTTGTTGATCTGGGATTATTTTTTATGAATTAAAACGAAGGATTTTTTTAGTACAATGATTAAATTATCGACTTCGAATTTTTCAATTTGATAATTGAAAGTAAAAGACCATCTTTATAGTAAGGAATTGTATGATCCTACTAAATTAGGAACTATTAATCAAATTAGAAAAACTGATGATGGATAGAGAAAATGCACAAAAAGACTATAGTAAGTATTTGATAGTGGTTTTATATCAATTTTTATCATTATATAACCAAAGCAATTGATGCACAGGTGTTGTGGAAAAAATTAGAAAATATTTATGAAAGGAAAAATGCTCAGATGAAATCCTTTGTTAAAATAAATCTTGTGAATTTAAAGCTTAGAGATAAGCGGTCAATTGTATAACACTTGAGTAATTTTTAAGATATGGTAAATCAGTTGAGTACCATGAAAATAATACTACATGATGAATTACAGGCATTATTGCTCTTGAGCTCTTTGTCAGACAAATAGGAGACCTTGGTAGTGCCTTTTAGTAACTCTGTTAGAAATGGTGTCTTGTCTTTATCTATGGTAAAAGATAGTTTGTAAAATGAGGAGACTAAAAGGATAGATATGGGTATTGATAATTTATAAACTCTTATCACAGTTACAGAGAACAACGACAGGAGTAAAAGTAGAGATCCTAAGGTACGCTCTAAATTTAGAGGCATCTAACAGTCAAGAGGAAAATTCACTTGCTATCACTAAGGTGAGGAGGGGAATATAAAAAAAACTACAAGGTATGGAAAAAGGAATGGAATGATGAGAAGAATCAAAAGAAGGAAAATGATCAAATACCATTATAACTATATATGATGAAAATAAAGAATTGGTTTTACTTTCCTTCAATGAGGATGAAAGACATGTCACTAATTAGGTTATTGATTTAGCAACATCCTACCATGTTACACCTAAAAAAGATGTCTTTAATACATATAAGTTAGGAAACCTTGGTTGGATGAAGATGGGCAACAACAATTATGCAACTATAGTGGGTATTTATGATATTTATATGCCAAAAGATGTATGTTTCACATTGATCCTAACAATTGTGCGACATGTTCCATATTTATACCTAAATTTAATCTCTACTCATGCTTTAGATCTGGATGGTTATTTCAATATCTTTGGTGACAAGAAGTGAAAACTTACCAAAGGTTCAATGGTGCTTATTAGAGGCAGATTGTGATATACAATATACAAGACTCAATTGAAGATGACTAAAGATAATCTAAATGTTATTGAAGATGAAACTTCACTAAATTTTTGGCATAAACGACTAGCATATATTAGTGAAAAAAGCGTTGCAGATTTTGGAAAAAGAAATCTTCCATTCCCTTTGCCAAAGATATGAATTCAAACTTTTGTATTCTTTCTTATTTGAAAATCAACATAGAGTTTCTTTTAATAAGTCCTTTTAAATGAAAAAGAATGCTTTTAAGTTAGTTTACTTTGACGTATGTAATTTTATTAATATGAATACTATGGAAGATAATCAATATTTTGTTAATTTTATCAATGATGCTTTATGAAAGATTTTGATATATAAATAAAAGACCATGTTTCTCAATTCTTTAAGTAATTTCTTTCCATAGTGGAAAGAGAAAAGGGGACACCTTTAAAGTGCCTTCATAGTGATAATGGAGATTAATACACTTTAAAGGAATCTAAGAACTAGTACTTAGAGCATAAAATCATACAAGAGAAGATTGTTCCTGACACTCCACCAACTTAATAGTGTAACTAAAAGAGCAAACAAAACCATCATGGAGAAGGTTAGATGCATTTTGAAAATGGCTAACCTTCCTAAGACATTTTATAGTGAAGCTCTTCACACTATCTTCTACCTAACAAATCACTCTCTATCAGTTCCATTGAATTATGGTATTCTTAAGAGAGTATGGTCTAGGAAAGATATTACTTACTCTCACTTAAAGGTATTAAGGTTCAAGGCTTTTACACTTATGCCTAAGGAGCAAAGATAGAAACTTGATGATAGGGTTGTTTTATGTATTTTTTTAGCTTATAAACATGTAAAGTTTAGGTACAAGTTATAGGATCTAATCAATAGAAAGTTCATCATGTCTAGAGATGTGATCTTATAGGAATATAAGACCTTATTGAATAATTAAACATAAAAGAAGAGCACAAGAAATGGTGATATTTCTTTTCCTATGCCAATTTCTCCTATAACAGATAATTCCATAGATGAGAGAGAACTAAATGAAGAGAATGGGATTAGTGGTATGCTAAAATAGATTGATGTTAATGATGGTATTGAGAATGAGGAGCTACCCCCTTGACCTCTAATTATAGAAGAGACTCATATCAGAAGGCCGACTAAAGGACATCATCTATGTACTAAGTATCCTAGTTCTGATTATGTTACAATTTCTGAATAAGGGACGCTACAAAGCTTCTAAGATGTTCAAAACCACAAAAAGAAAGTTTAATGGATGAAATCCATATGGGAGGAGATGAATTCTTTAAAGAAGAATAATACTTATAAGCTTGTTAAACTTCCTAAACAAAGAAAATATATAAAGAACATGTGAGTGTTCAAGCTGTACAGTTACATATAAAGGCTACATTTCTTGATAGTGACTTGGAAGAAGAAATTTATATGGATCAACTAGAGGATTTGAAGTGAAAACAAAAGAACACATGGTTTGTAAGTCAAAAAGGAGTGTATATAAGTTGAGATAAGCACTCAGAAAATGGTATAAGAAACTTGGCTCTTTTATGATAAGCTATTGCTACATAAGAGCATAAGCAAGTCATTATGTGTACTTAGGAATGTTCCTAGATGGTAAGTTATCATTCTTCTATTGTATGTAAGAAATATATTGATAATTAGACAAGATACTGATTTGATTAATGGTTTAAAAAGGAGTTGATTGACTTTTTATATGAAAGATTTAACGGCAGCTTAACAAATGCTAGGCATGCAGATTCTTTGTGACAGGAAACCTAAAAAGTTTTAGATTTCATAAGAAAAGTATATTATGTAGATTCTAAGTAAATTTAATATAATGGGTGCTAAACTAATTACCACACCTCTGACTAATCACTTTACACTTAGTAAGAAGTCTTGTCCATCCACTTAAAAAGAAAAGGAAGAAATGGCATCAATTCCTTACTCCTTTATAGTTGAGAGTCTAATGTATACAATGGTTTACATCTGTCCAAACATCACCTATATAGTTGGTCTAGTTAGTAAATTCCTCTCTAATTTAAATAAAGGTCATTACTATGCTATAAAGTGGATCTTCAAATATTTAAGAGGGACTTGCTAGATGTGCTTTGGTTTTTAAGATTTAGAACCAATTCTAGAGGGATATATAGATGTGCATATGGTAGAAAATCAATTTCAAGATTCATGCTTACTTTTGTAGGGGCAGCTGTATCATGGTAGTCTAAATTACATAATTGTTAGCTTTATCCATTACTGAAGCAAAGTATATTGCTTTTACTGAAGAAAGTAAAGAAATGCTCTAAATGAAATGATTTATTTAAGAATTGAGTTTGAAATAAGATGAATATGTGGTTAATTATGATAGTCAAAATGCTTTAAAGTTGAGCAAGAATGCAACATATCATTGTTGTATTAAGTATATTGATGCAAGATACTATTGAATTCGTAATAATATGAACTAGTAAGAAATGACTTTGAAGAAGATTCTCACAAATCTTGCTGACATGTTGACTAAGATGATGACAAATGATAAACATTAGTTATATGACATGCTAGTGGGACTAAGTTACAAATGAGTAGTTGATATGTGGGCATTGCCTCGTAGACTTGAGGGGGAGATTGTTAGCCCTGTAGGCTTTTGAAATCTAACCCATGTTAATGAGCAGAGAAAAAGAAAAACCAAAAAAAAAAAAAATTTCTCTCTTACATATGTAGAAATTGAGGTAAGAGAGATTTTTTAAATAGTAGCCATCATCTTCATAGAAAAGAAGTGTCATAATCTTTGGCATCTCTCATGCAAGCCAAGGAGGGGTTAAGGAAAGTTACAAGTTAATTCCTATTTGTAGTTCTCCTTTTTTCTATGAAATATAGTTAAATTAACAAGTCTTTGTGAAGCAATTTTAAAAGATTATTTTTTATTATTATTTTTTATGTGATCAATCAAGAATGAATTTTCGTAGGGAGATATAATCTGTTTCTTTTGTCATGGTTGGAAATTTCAAGCGTGAATTTACTTGAGAATATTTTTTACTTGTTGATTTTGATAATAGATTTGATTTAGATATTGTTTTTTTCCCTCTACACTATATGGTTTTTCACATAAATCTTGTATCTCATTGTTTGGTAATTTTCTTTGTTTATTATCATTACTTATTGAGCATTAGTTGGTTTGAGATATTAATTTGTTACTAGTGAGTAATTTAATTTATACATTTAATATTTGTAAGATAAGATCCAATATAATGAATATAATATGTTTTATTTTAAGAAAAATAATTAATATCATTTCATCAATATTATTATATTATTATTATAAATAATATATATAATATGAAAATATAGTAAATGAACAAATTATTTTATTTGATGTATACCATATATGTTGTAATTAGGAAGAAGAAAAATGAAAACCTTTTTTAGTAATCAAAGAATGTCTACTTATAAAAGTTCATACATTAATTCTACTTAAACTAAAACACCAACATCTAATATGAATCTAACTAAAACTCTAGTGATAGAGTTCTAACTAACTAGAGAAACTATACTCCTAATGAAACAATACTGATAACTATAATAAATCTAACAAGATAAACACAATGACTTCTAACACCCTCCCTTAAAATTATGTTTATAACATAAGTTTAATAAAATTGATATTGGTTTAAAGAAACCTCCCTTAAACACATTCTTCCATGCTATAGACTCCAAGCAACTTTATAAGCTTCTATAATGCAGCTATTTTGAGGGGCTTTGTGAATAAATTGGCAACTTGATCTTCACTTCTACAATAAATGATATCAATAATCTTCTCCTTTGTGAGATCCCATAAAAAGTGGTATCTTATGTCAGTGTTCTTACTTCGTCCATGCAAAACCAAATTCTTTGACAATTTAATAGTTAAACTATTATCACAATAAATTGGAGTAGAATCACCTTGTTTGAATTAAAACATCTCTAGAATATTCCTCAACCAAATTGCTTGACTAGCGTTGTGGTAGCTACAAACTCGGCTTCAGTAGTTAAAAGTGTGACAATAGGTTGTTTCTTTGACGACCATGAAATAACTCTCGAACCCATCATAAAAATATAGCCATATGTACTTTTCCTATCATCTTGATCACCAACATAATCACTATTTGTAAAACCAATCAAATCTTATTCTTCTCCATTTCCAAACAATATTCCATAATCTAATATTCCTTATAGATATCGCAAAAATTGTTGTGCAGCCATGAGATGCATCTCTTTTAGTTTTTTCCATGTATTCATTAATCATACTAATAGTAAACACAATATCTGGACTTGTTGAGGTTAAGCACATCAAACTTCTCAAAATCTATTTATAAAGTGAATTATCGACTATTTTACCTTCAAGATGTCTAATAAGCTTCACACCTTTCTCCGTTGGTGTACTTACAAGATTGCAATTTTCCATTTAAAATCTTTATAGGATTTCTTGTATATACTTTCTTTGAGAGATAAAGATACCATCTCCAAATTGAATAACTTCTATAACAAAGAAATAATGCATTAGACCAAGATCACACATATCAAATTCAGGCATCATGGAACCTTTGAAATCTTTAATAATCACCTCATCGTTATTAGTATAAATCAAATTGTCTATATATAAGCAAATCATAAGTAATTTTCCACCACTTTTGGATCGTATAAATAATGTACGCTTATAAGGTCACTTCATAAAACCTTCCTTCAAAAAATATGCCTCAATATAACTATATTAAGACCTTGAATATTGCTTTAATCCATACAAAGTCTTTTTTAATTTATACACTTTTCTTTCTTGTCCAACTTTAATATAATTAGAGGGTTGATCGATAAATACTTGTTCCCCTAAATTTTCATGTAAGAATGTGGATTTGACATGTAATTGAAAGATAGGTCAAGAATTATGTGCTGTTAAGGCAATGACTAGCCTAAATGTGTCAAGTCGTGCAATTGGAGTGAAAACTTCCTTATAATCAATACCAAACTCCTGCTTATACCATTTTTCCACTAAACGTGCCTTATACTTATCAACTTCACCATTTTGCTTTAATTTTGTCTTATAAACCCATTTCACTCCAATAGTCTTTTGTCCTTTTGGAAGTTCAGTTAATTCCTAATTATCGGTTCTTTCTAAACATGCAATTTCTTCATCCATCACCTTCCTCCATTTTTTATGTTGAAAGGCATCCTCAAATGTTAAAGTATCACAATTTAGAAAAAAAAACAAAAACAAAAACAAAGTGTATAAGTGAATCTTTACTATGTTCAGATTCACCTACCTCATAATAGCCATCCATACAAGCCTCCTTCTAACTTATTGTGAGCGATGTTCAATCAAAGGTGTAGATAAATCTGGAAGTTCTTCTTCTTCTTTATGTTGATGATACAAGTGCTCGCCATTATCAAAATCAACTGGTATACTTTGCTAAGTATCATCCTTATTCCATTCCCAAAATTTGAATTCATTAAAAAATTCCATCCAGACTTGTGACAATCTTCGTTGTGTAAGGATTGTAAAGTTTGTAAGCTTTAGAATAATCACTTATACTGAGAACAATACACTTCTCACCTTTGTCATCTAACTTCTTCCTCTTCTCATTAGGAACATGAGAATAAGCTATGTAATCGAAAATTCTAAAGTAATCAACAATTGGTTGATGACCACTCTAAGCCTCTTCAGGTGTCACATTTTGAACAACTCGAGTTGGATTTCTATTTAGAATGTGCATGCGCCAAATAACAGCTTCAGGCCAAAAAGTTTTTGGTATTTGACTCATTGATAGTGGGCTTCTCACCATATTCAGGATAGTGTGATTCTTCCTCTCACATTCTCCATTTCATTTTGGTGTGTATGCTACAGTCAATTATCGTTTGATGCCATATGACTGACAAAAATCTGTAAACTTGTGTGAGTTATACTCTCCACTATGATTGATGCGCAATATCTAAATCGAACATCCTGATTTCTTTTCAACAATTTCTTTATAGTTTTTTAATGCATTCAAGGCTTCATATTTTCTTGTAAAAAGTAAAGCCATATTTTTCTACTAAAATCATCGATGAAGGTGATTATATATCACTTACCTATATTAAAAACTAGATTAATTGGTCCACAAAGGTTAGACTGCACTGTCTCTAACAGTCTTCTAGCTCTTCGTGTTTTTCTTATTGGAAACTTATCTCTGTGTTGTTTACTAATAACACACTTTTTGTGTATGTCAAAAGGAGTTATAACCAAAAGGAAACCCATCACCATGTTCTTTTGGCTCAAAGTCCTCAAACGACCAAAGTTTAAATGTTCATATCAATAATGCCATAGCCATGCTAGGTCTTTTAATTTTACTAAGAAACAAGTATGACAAATATCACGAGGATACAGTGGGAATATTCTGTTAAAAGTCATATTGACTTAAGCAATCAATCCTATCTTAGCATATAGAATCTTGCAAACTCCATCCTTTATAATAATCTCATAACCTTTCTCTTTTTTCAAAACTAGAACAAAAAGACCATTGGAAATTTTCTAAGTAATATGTCCACTAGTTTGAATGGTTACCTATCCTTTTCCCATAAATTCAATTTTAGACTTGTTTCCAAATCTCTCATCATCTCTATATGACTCATCCAACTCCAAAAAAATTCATTTATCTCCACATATATGATTATTGCAGCCCATATCAAGATACCATAAGTGGTTATTGGATTCTTCCTTGGTATTGCTAACCATCAACAAAGATACTTCTTCTTCTATTTTTACAAAATTGGAGTTTTCTCCTTTATCATTATACAACTTCACCCTACACTCATTTTGATAGTGCCCATACTTATGAAATTTGTAGCATTCTACGTTTTACTTGTCTATAGATTGGTGGCCTTTATGACCTCTGCCTCTTCCCCTTCCTCTATTACTTTCTCTCCTTTCTTAATACATAGAATCATTATGAGACTGTTGATCTCGTGAATATCTTCCTTTAAATTTGCCTCTACCTCTATTCTTTCCTCGACCTCCTCTCTTTAAACTCAAAGAATGCTTATCAGATGATGCCTTTAATACTTGATCTTTGTTATCATCTTGCTACTTTATCTTTTGCTCATGAACTAATAGAGAACCTTGCAATTCATTAAGTGAAAGGCAATCGAGACCTTTAGATTCTTCAATTGAACAAACCACATGATTAAACGTCGATGTCATTGAATGAAGAATTTTTTCGACTAAAATCACATCTTCCATCCTTTCATTATAAACACGCATCTTGTTGACAATTGTCATTATCCTTGGGAAAAAATCAAAAACTAATTCTCCAACCTTCATGCGAAATAACTCAGATTCTTAACGAAGTGATTAAAGTTGTTGTCTTCTTACCCTTGTAGTTCCTTGATATTTTCTTTTCATAGAATCCCAAATCTACTTCAAAGTTTCTTTTGACAATATAGTCTTTAAAATCGAACGATCAATAGCTTGAAAAAGATAATTCTTTGCCTTAAGATCCTTTAATCGTAATCCTTTAAGTTCAAATTTTTACATGTTAGACAAAGTTTCATCTGTTGGTAGTTCAAAAAATCTTTCAGAAATAACTTGCCAATATTCTTTGGATCTTAGAAAATTTTCCATCAACGTACTCTAATGGTCATAATGACCATTAAAACATGGAATAGTCAGTTGAATAAAATTGCCTCCCATTATTGGTCTTTAATTCCCTATTGTGAACGGAGAACAATGCGACCCAGAAATCAAAACATAATCCTTCTTCATTTTAAGTCATCAAAGGACTTGAGTCTGGAGACTTATGAGACTATACTTGTAACAGAATAGTTGGACCCCTACTATTAGACCCCTAAGTCCAAGCAAAAGGATCGTGCGAGTATTGGCGAGCCTTGACCAATGCTTGACATGTAAGCCGATATGAGGATAGTGTGTTGACAAGAGAACAATGCAAAGTCTTGTGAGTAGGCAAGCAGAAGTCTCGAGAAACTTGCAAGTAGGCAAGGAATGCAGGAAGTGTTGGTGAAGATCTCAAGAAGAGGCAAGATTCAAAATTCGTTAGTGAGAACTTCTCAGTGACCTTTAAGACATGCCTTAAATGGAAGGTTAGCTGGAACACTCGTATGAGGGAGGTATGCAAAAATACTAAGGTAAACGTGGGCAGGTAGGATTAAACTTAGTGCAAATTTTGGTAGAGTCTCGGACTTTGTAGGGATTGATTTGTCCTACGTTCGGATAAATGGACCACGACTAGCGAACTTGTTATAGGTAAGCATTGGATTGGGCCAATGTGCTATGCGAGCTTCAGCAAAGATCACTCAGCATCACCAGCAGATAGAGATCGTAGGGAGATCTTGGATGATGTGGCGACATAAAGAGTTAGAGTTATAGTAGGACTCAACATTTAAGGATAGTAGAGATCTTCGAGGATATAGATGTTAGTTTCCCAAACACAACAAGAGCTTCTCCAGCTTCTGTAAAGGGCGGAAAAGGTGCTCATTCTACGAAATTTTTTGTTGATCCTTCGCCCCACCATTAAACCATAACTATCATTCATTGGGGTTGGCTTGTTTTCTTTGAAAGGTGTGGGAAATGACTTTGCTTGGACTTCAAAAATGGTACATGGATCCTTCCTTGTTCCCGGGTGGTCCTTCTTTAGTAGCCAAGAAATAGGTTTGTCTTTGTAACCTACATCGTCCCAGGCACCTAATTGTATTTTTGAAAACTAGCACGAACTTAGGGCTGGTAAACAGTTCCCCTAAGCCGAAGCTATGAATCTCAAAATCGAACTTTTTTTTTTCTAGAAAGAATCGAGTTCAGTCACCGAGAATAGGTGGAATTCAGTTTATAATAGATAGATCTTTTCTCTGTGGTGCATAGAATCGATTAACACGGGTTCGGGTGAACTCTCTTTGACTTTCCCTTAAGCAGGGGTTTTTGTAGGTTTGGTGAAGGAAGAAGTCTGAGCCTTGTGCTCGTGACCACTTCAATCTCATATTGACATCTTGATGCACTGATTTACCATAATAATAAATAGAGTCAATGGTTACTCTTCCGTGGAAAGAACCGCTTCTTTCTTGCTTAGTAGGGGGCTTCCATTCACCAGCGCAGACAAAAAGTGCTCTTCGACAAATGTAAACTCTAGTATTTCATTTGTATTATGAATATGTCTTATCAGTTAGAATCTTATTTGAATGGAGGTGTCATCAAATTAATCCATATGATGTAATCTAATAAAGATAGATGTGATCTTTAGCACAATCTTAGGAAGTATAATTTAGTTAGGATCCATATTGTAATTTGGCTTCCAAGTCAAAGGGCCCATATATACCTCATTCGAGCCTTGTTGTTCTCATTCATTTAGAGAGAGCTTCCTTGTATTCTTTTGAGGGAAAGTAATAGAAAGGTTACTAGTTTTGACGTATCTCTCATGTTC
>JAOXYD010000136.1:29418803-29443177 GCA_028565735.1 Pinacopodium congolense | reverse complement strand
GTATGAAACGATATCCTTTTATTAGAAGTTTACATGGTTTCTCCATGTCATTTTTTTTTTTAGACATGCCAGACCTCGGTGAAGAGTAATCCTTTAACAAAATCAATCTCAATAACCAAATCTCAATAATCAAGCCCTCAAAAATTAAACTCTCAATCTCCACTCAACGATACACAAACCAACACCTTAGCTTAATCAAAACCAATGCTCAAGATGCTCAAAATTGCAACAAATATAAGTATAAAACTCAACCCTTTCTGTTAAGCTCATTCAACATATAACCAACTAAAAAATTAGTAATCATATAAACATCAAAACTAGCATAAATATTATTTCTAACCACTTAAACTATCTATTTAGAAGCTTCCTAAGCTCTTATAGCTATTAGAAACATAAAAGGAACATTACACATAACTCAAAAAATCTTTGGACAACTAGTCGTTATATCTTCCTTCTACTTATTAGTCGATCGATGCTATTAAGTCAATCAACTGACCACTAGTCGACTGATAGGATTTAAACCCTAACACTAATTGACCAAATAATAGGAGCTAGTCGACTGATACATATGAAAATTCAACATTGTTCAATCAACCAACAACACTGATCAACCGATCACATGGAAAGTTTGTTTCCAAGTTTTCTAACCTTTAGGTTTCAACCAATGTTGTAAAAACGGGATCGGACATCGAACCGATAAGGGAAAGGATTAAAGGTTTAAAGTTTCAATCGATATAAAATCATTATAAAATTGGTATTGACATGGTATATAATAATAAAATGTATAAATTATTAATCTATTTTTTTGTTAATATTTTACTAAATTATAATGTCAAAATTTTATTATATTAAAATTTTACATTTTAATATTTATTATTTTAAATAAAAATTATAAAATAAATAAATAATGTCATATAAGAATTCAATAAAAATTAAAAATTAAAAATTTAATAGATAAAATAATAATAAAAAAGTGAAAAAAGGTTGGAGGAGTTGGGTTGAAATAAAAAATTAAAAAAAAGAAATGAACATGAGTGAGTTTGACTAGATTGGGTTGAAAAGGGTTAGACTGACAGGTCAAACCGGGTCCAACCGACTGATCCGATCCTTAACTTTACAGTTTTTACATTTGAGAGTTTTTTTAAAAAACCAAACTAATAAACTTATCGATTCTAAATTAATCGAATCGAACCGACCGGTTCAGTTTAATTTCTTAAACTTTGTACAAGACTCTTTAGTATCTTCTCCTTAAAGTTCTTGCTAAGCTATTGTCATTTCATTTTACACTTCACTAACGTCACAAATTCAGTTATATATTTGTAGAATAAATGAGAAAAAAAGTAGAAGACAAAAAGGATAAGTTACAAATTGATTTAGTTTGGGTGAATTATATCTCCACTTCTCTTCTATGTAACGCAACTAAGATTTAGTTAATAGTAAAAAAAAATCACCTATTTACAAAATAATCATGTGCTTTATACTTATATATATACTTAATAAGTATATATAGTGCAATAAAAAAATTCTTTAATTTGAATTTTCACTTTGTTATTTCTCCATAATGCTACAGTAGGTTATAGTGTTTTTAAAAAGATAATAGACAGTATGAAAGCCAAATTTTAGAAAAATAATCCCCTTTTTAAGTTAAAAATATAAGACTTCTTAGGTTACAAATTATGGTCATTATTATAATCACTTATTATGTGTGGTTGCCAATTTAATTTAATAATTTTAATTAAAAATTGAATATTGAAGTTCTGCATTTTTTATAAAGAAATTCATTTATAAATTAATTAATCAACCATATTTTTCAATTTAACTTAACTTTTTTTTTGTTCTTGTTATTAAAGGAGCATTTCGACAAACCTGACAAATCTTTTACTCTACACACACACATATATATATACACGGAGTGCTTGAACTTGTATAATATTTACTTCATATTGAATAAAACTCTATTTAACAGAAAAAGAAAAAGCGCATCCTTAATGAAAAAGAACAAAAGCTTGTAGATGGTACATGCAAAGAGGAGCAAATAAAAATCTAAACATTTTTATTAAAATTATAAATCTATGTATACAAATTAACATTATAAATCTAAAAAGTCTTTCCCTTTCCTACTTCGAGAAGATAAAACCAAGGCACTAGCACATTAGGGGATTTGATAATAGATATTGAAACATATTGACTTTAGGTTTTGCAAATCAAGCTTGCACCGGGTTTGAAGCTTCTGCTTAGGCCTATCGACTTGTAATCATTAAAGAAAATTATTAGTGCTAGAATTTTAAATATTTATGAATCAACCTATTTTCATTGGATAAACGTAAACTCGAAAATTTTCACATGATCCTTCTGGTGAAAAAAAAAAAGATAAATAAACCCACACTATTTATTAAGACGTTCAAAAATCCAAAACAAAAACTTATATTAATTTTTTATGTGATTTTCAATAAAATTTACAAATTCTAAAAATTCTATTTGGTTTGATCTTTGGAGGCCCTTTTAATAGATCCATCTTTAGTATTGTTAAAGAACTTTAATTAACCAAAAATTACTAAATGATTAAGGTAAGTGTTGGTATAATCAACAGAAATTGGATGGCCTATGTTAAGGACTTTTAATCATTAATAGATAAATATTTGGAACTGAACCAAGGACAATCAACAATTTTTATTTCTTATAAATGTCACAAATCAAATACAATGTCAACAAAAACAAAAATAAGATCTAATTGGGATGATTATGATTTCAATTATTGTGAAATTCTGATACTTAGAAAAGTAAACATATCAGACTAATTTGACAATTCTTGAATATGACTTGCCAAGCACGTGGACTTGGAATATGTCCATAACCTTACTGAAATATATTCTCTAATCAAACCTTGACAAAAGGAATGCTTTGATCAAAACAATATTTTTAACAGGGATGATGTTACAAAAACCTTGATAATTGGATGTTGATTTAATCATTATCTAAAGACAATAAATGATAATTAATAAAATAAGTCCAGATAGAGTTGACAAGCTATTTAGTTGGTTAAACAACAACTAACTAATTATAATAAATATTTAGTTTTTAAAAATAATTTTAAATATATATTTTTATTTAAATTATAATAAAAAAGTACAGTAGTTGATTGTAAACGTTTGGATGGTCATATTTTTCACTGATTGACCCAGCAACATGCTAAGTCTTTATAAAATGTTTTAAATCATTGATGACTGTCCTAATGTAATACCACGTTTCATACATGGCATATCGGGGTCGTGCCTGTATTCAATGAATTGGTCATAAGCTGGGAGAAAAGTAAACGATGGCGGCTGAAATACCATTTTTATGAGGCGTAGCTGTGTCGTGACATGGCTCCTCCAACAAGCCGACATATCTGTGTCAATCGCTATAAGTTAAAGCAGCTACTGAACCAGTCAGACCATGAAATTTAGCTGTTCTTCATGTTATAAGGACAAGAGTTACCCATCTGCCGTATTCATGGGAAAAACACCCTTTAATAACTAGCCTTAGTTTATCCTTTGTTTCTGTGTTCTTGCTTGCTTATCTTTGTCTCCCTTCTTCTATCTGCAATATCAAGAACATTTCTCCAACTTACATTTCTCCCGAGCGATTTATAAGTTTAAAGTTACCGGAGGGCTGATGATATAGGGACTGTTCTGGTGGGAATTTGCAGCACAGGAAGTCGTAGTTGCAGTTCCAGAAGGCTTGCCTTGGCTGTTATTCTAACTCTTGCTTATTGGATGAGTAGAATGATGGCTGATCAAGCAATGGGGAGAAACCTCTCAGTATTTGACACTAATAGGGCCTTGTGACCATAATAGTACAACACTTTGTTTCATTTCTCGGCAGGTGCGTGAAATGATGATGGAGGCAGTACACCAGCTAAAACAGGTATATTTAATCCCAATATTGGTAATGTCCATTTGATACGAGAGTGAGTTCTTAAGATTATCTAAATATTAGTCAACAGCACTTCTTATAAATGAGTATTAATTCAGTTAGCTTTCCTGTAAAAGAAAGTTGTCTTTCTCTCTGTCCCAAGCATTTCTACTTTTTTCTTGTGCTTGTATCTAAATCAAATGATAGCTTATCCATTTTTAGTCAGTTTCTGTTGAAAAACACTGTTTAAAGCCCCATTCCAGCCTCTTTTTGTTTTGTATTGGGAGGACAAAATCTGAATAAAAGTCAAGTCCTGGCTCTGATATTCTACTCCTCCATCAGGTTAATTGGTGGCAGGGTCCATGGTCTCAAATGCAGAGAGCTTTCTCTACCAAGGCTTGATCAGCCATCATTCTCTTCATCGAATAGGCAAGCTTTAGTGTAACAGCCAAAGGCAAACCTTCTGGAATTTCAGCTACGACAATTTCTGATCAGATCTGCAATGATTCTCACCATCGCAGTCACTATATCATCAGCCTTCCACCTGCTCCCTGTGGAACAGGTACCCAACAAAACATTGATTCGTCTACTTGCAAGGTTCGGCCACCAATGGACTACCACCCATCAGCAAGAAGTTGGTCTCTAATCTTCAAACGAAGGACATCGGCAGTGAAAACTTCCGCTCCATCTTCCCCTGAGAGCCTCTAGTTGGAAACTTTCACCGATGTCTCCTAGTACTGAGATTTTTCTTCTTCACAAGCTCCATGTAAACTGGTCGATGAACTTTGTAAATATTCAATAAATAGGATTAGCATCGAGTAGAAGACGAGATAAAGAGTGAAAGTTTACTTTGTTCCTAGACTTTTGCTTGCTGGAGCATGTTATAGTTGAGGAACTAATTGTTAGATCATATCTATTAAATTATAATGAAATAACTTCTTAAAATTTTTATTTTTACATATTGTCAAATGTTTATGACCTTATATTAAAAAATAAAAATATTAAACTAAATCAAATTAGTTAATTTACGGTAGGATTTTTTAAACCATTATAAATTCTGAAACTTTTTAGTAATTAATTTTGTTAAAAACATAGAAGTTGAATAAGTATTGATATTCTACCAATTTGAAAACCTTTTTAAAATCTAAAAAAAGTTTAGAAATTTAAAGGATTAGAATCCACAAATATAATGTTAAATATTCTAAATAAACTTTAAGCAATTATTTAAATAAAATACTTAATTGCATATATTAAAATAAGATTGTAATAAAGCGATATCTTTGTATTATTTTCAATATATATTAAACTGAAAAAAAAAAGAGATCCTTGGGATTAGGCTATAGAAACTTGCATGGCGTAGCAAAAATCAGTAAAAACAGTAATGCACAAACATATTGATTTTGAAATGTTAAAATAAAAATAAAATAGAAGAATAAATATTTAAACAATAAGAAGGTAAGAACATTATTTCCTTTCGGTAGATTAGAGAGTGATGACAAAAATAGAAAAAGAGAAAAGAATCTACTACGACTTTTTCAATCTAATGACTTTTCTTTAAGATTTCATACTTTGGATGACTTTTCTTTCTTACAAGAACATTATTCTTGTCTTATTCATTTCGTCGTGCGAATTATGGTGAGCTATTTTGTGTTTATTTATTTTGTATATCCAATTTGATGTGACGTTTCTATCTTCTTATTTTGGTTAATACTACCGTTTCTAAATAAAAATTTATAAAATTGTGATAGTGGAGATTGAATTATGTGGTTAGGGATGAAATTTTTGTACCTATCAATAAATATTTTTGATTGAAAGAGATCCCCCAGTGATTTTCTTCAAATTGAAGAGTTTTCTTCTGGTGTTTTGCTTAATGAGTTTATTTATTGCCTTCTTCCAATTCTGCCTTAAAAAAAAAAAAGATAACATGTAGTATTGCAGCGATTTGAGAGATTGTGTTCTCTTACTCTTCTTGGAGTTCTCTTTCCTTGAACATGGGAAATTGCTGTTTCCATATAGGTTTCTGTTGGGAAGCTGCTTTATGTTGTCGGATTATCGTTCATATGTACTTAACTTATGTTAGATCAAAAATAATGTCGACTAAAAAATTATTATCGTTTTGCTGAATTTAGTGTATATTATACAGAACTTACAATTTGATATTTGAAGAACTTTTATAAAGTATATATGTATATATTTTAATTCTACCTCTATACCATCTTAATTAGTTTAGTAAAGCCATACTAGTTGATGAAAAATTTAAGAAATATATTTCGTGGATAACACAGGAAAAATGAAAAGATTCATTAAGATGGATAGATTGAAAAGTCATAAGATCGTCAAGCTTTAAGATTTAGAATATCATAATAATTAGTGAAGATGATGAAATATCAACCTCTCTTTGAATTAGGCAAGTACTCAATTTTAACTCTTTAAGTTGAACAGGTATTCTCTCGTGAAGTATTTGTGACAGTAAAATTTTTGTAGGTTGATTTATAAAAAAGATAAAATAGTTGAATAATCCAAAGTTATAGCCAATCAATGTAGAATCTATAGAACTAACAATTTCTTGTGTTCTACTATATCTGTTATTCAACAATTGATTACTACATGTTATAATACCTATAAAAAATAATAAATTTTAGATTTGAAAGAAGGCTTCTAATTCATTTCACCTTTAAATGCCATGCTTCAAAGCCAATAATGAAGACTCTTCCTCCTTTTATATAGGTATTTGAAAAATATAACAGTCATCTATTCCTCATAAAAATGCAATTAACCTCTTTTATTTATTTATTTGTGTGAATATTTTAAGTAAATTTTTGATATGTTATGTATGCCTTTATTTAAACTCTCTACTTATGTTCTTTATAAACTAAATAATCTCCTCTTTTAAAATTTCCAAATCATTTTACTCAACCTAAACACCAAATATGAATAATAATAATAATTTATTTGTTGAAATAAGAAGAAATATCTCTGTAAATAAAATTGCAAAAGTTACACTAACTACATGAACAAATATCAATCAAATAATTAATAGGTAAAAATGGTCATCCATACTGATTTACCAAACTAGTATTATGGACAATAGCTCAATTCCTTCCTCTAATTAACTAAGGTTAACTTCATAAATAAATCAAATTACTTCTCGCATTTATTTATTTTAGTTAAAGCTATTTGGTGACTATGCAAGTTGGTCTCATAAATACGAGTGGAACTACCTCAATGTGGTCATCATCATTTCATCGACCAGTCTTTAACGTAAAAGAGGGGAGAATGGTGGATTTCCACCTACTCTTTTCTAAATATTCCTCTTACATAGAAAAGACGAGGGAAAGGGTCCAATTCCTCAACTTTTGAGCTTGTGCAAAAGTTGAGAGAATTCCAAATTAATTAAAAGCAATAATGTTGGTTTCGTTGAAAAAGAGAACCACGAGATTAAGAAAGGCAGTTCCATGGCCACCCCTGCAACTGGCATTAAGCTTTCAATCCAAGTAATCTTGATTAGCTAGACACCCCCACATGTTTAAATCCTTATCACGACCACTGTACAATATTCGCTTAATAATGAGATATAGACAGCGCTGAGCAGGTTCCTTTTGTGAATGAGTAGTTAAAATGTAATTAATAATTTGCCAATAAATTTATAAAGATTTTTATTTTTATCTTTTTATGTGGTACACATTTTATGTGAAATTTTATAATCTTTTTCTTTTGAAACTCTTGATATCCTCCTTAAAATTCAATTCACAAATCAAAATTTTTTCTTCTTATATAAAACTTCACATCAATAATCTAAAATATGTCAATTTATAAAGCTACAACTTATTAATACAAGCACCAATTTTAAATCATATGATCAGGTAATAAATACTATCTAAACACAAGATGGACTATATGATTCTGTCTGTTTGAAGTTCATATACAACTTTATCGTGGCAAGTTCTGTCTCCGATTCTATGTACCTGTAACCATTTTCAATCCCCAGGGTCCTCCATGGCCAATGACGTAGGTCCTTTCTCTAGCATAAAGTTTCTTTGTTTAGTTAGCTGAAAGTTGACACCCAATATGGAAGTAATTTCGGGTAGACAGTAAGTCCTTCCCTGTGATTTTTCATTGACTTCCAACTCTTCTAAACCTTCTGAAAAATAATAACCTTAAAAAATAATTTTTTGGTAATCAATGAGTATCTAGGACTGGGAAACAGATGGTAGCAGTAAAGTCAATTCAATGAATTGGTTAACATAGAGGCTACGTTGGATACTTGAACCGGCCTAAATATTCCTTCAAGATTGCCTAGTCTTAGGATTGACACTACTGTTAAAGTGGAGCTTAAAATAATCATAAGAGCAGCTCAATGATTGCTACAGTAGGCGAAATGAAGTCGCAGACATTGCACTTTAATTGCATAGCGATGTCCCCATCTCTACTAATATAATCCCCCGTCACAGATTGTCATGTAAAGTACGAAAAAGAGAACGAAAAGATTAAATGGTGTTGCTACTTTTTTGGTGATGTATCAGTTTGGATGACAGATGACCCAAATAGAAACTTTTTTCCAGGCAATGCAAGCGAAGTTGATGTTTTAATCAAGCATTAACACTCTGGCAGCGTCGCAGAAATATAGCTGTGTCACATTCTTTGTAGTAGCAGGAGTGTGAAACCAATCTTCGTCATGGTATGTACTTTTTAGACCTGTGTAATATTCGGATTGAACCTAATCAAATTCTGCTCCAGAAAGACTAGCCTCAGGCTGACGAATTGTAGGGATATTGCTGTTATTGCAGGAGTCAGCATATTGAATATGGGAAACGAAATGGGAAACAACAACTCTGGATTGCGAGGTATGGCTTGAGACGTTTAGCTTGCAATAGAATGTGACTGTTAATCGTTATTATAAGCTGATGAAATGATGCAGAAGAAGAAAGTATCACAGCTGAATCTCAGGGAGATTTTACTCATGAAGTTGTTCGGGTTAAAGATGTCAAAGAAGAAAATCATGAAAAAGAGAGAGTCATAGGCCCTGATGATGAGAAAGGAGGGGGGCAGACTAACGCTGATACCCAGTTGTCCTCAAGTGGAAACGGTTTGACGTTTTATGAACATGGAAACATATAAATCATTTAGTATTCATTGGTTTTGTATGGAATTGAGTATGTTGAACTGATCTAGATTGCCAAAGCTGAGTTAGGCCTCTTGTTTTGCAGAGGAAAAAGCTGAAGTTTCTCCTCCTGTTGAATCTTCAAAACCTGAAACTGAACTCGACGAAAATGGCACTGAAGATTCTGAAATACTACTTGCTTCAATTGTGAAGGAAGTGGAAGATCATGACCTGACGACGGAGTTGAATCCGAAGGAGAATCCTTTGGAAACAAGCAAGAGTCACCGTGGGAACGATGTTTCTCTTGGCAAAGGTTAGCATAGTTCAATCTACCAAGCCAAAAAAACTCAATCTGATGACATAATCAGGTCCTTAGATCAGGAAAGTTATTTCAGCATTTGTATTCATCTATATCTGTGATCTTAAACAGCTTATTATGTGATATAATCTTGTTTATGTTGAACTGAAAGACCAGTGATAAGACCATTCTGTTTTTCTATAAACTGAAACAGAGGAAGGGGTGATTTCGACTTCAACTTCGGTCGAAGTATCTTCATCGGATGATCCAGAACCCGTTGATCATCATGAGATTTATGACTTAACAATGGTACAGGGTGATCAGCTCTCACAAGATAGCACCAGTTCACGAAAAGGATATAATAACATCTCATGCTCAAGTAAGGAGAATGGATATCAGAAACTCAATAATCCTGATGGAATCACAGTTTCTGGAATTAATCTAGATTTGGAGAAGGAAACAGATTATCTGACCGAAGAAAGAATGGTTTCACAGGAGAATGATCTGCTGATTGATGAGGGATTTGAAGTTACAGGCGGTAAGGTACTAGACAGAGAGTCAAATACTGAGATAAATTATCAGGGAGAGGATATCTTTCAGCCACCACCAGAATTCAATCTGATGACCCACCAGGACTGTACCGTTGAAGCGTGCGAAGAAAACACAAATTTGATAATAGCAGAACCAGAAGGGGCAGAAAACAAGGATGATCATAATCCTTTTGAGTTTGCTGAAAAGGTGGTTTCTGAATCAGTGTTTGATGGAACTAATTTATCCATAAACGGTTACTTGGCCCAAGATAATCTCAACAAAGAGAGTAAGGCATTGGTTATCTCATATCCTGATCCTGCATCCAATGCTGGCAGCCAATGTAAAGGAGCCAAAATTGTTGAGAATGGCTGCCCTGTTGACATGGACAACAATAACCAGAATGGAACTGCCGAAGAAAATAGCAGGGAGGCAAAAGGAGAGCCTATAATAGATAGCAAACCTGAAATGCTTCCAACTGAAATACCTTCTTCTAATAGTCACGGTAAAGGAGGAGAAAAACAACACTGCAAACTTGAGGAAGAGGAATCGTCAGATAAGCAGGTAGTTCTATTGATGAGAGAACGAATAGAAACTTCATATAGTAGAGGAATTACTACGGGAGAAGAATCTGGAGAACCTCACGTGCACATATCGGTTCCAATAAATGCAGAAACATACATATCGGATGCTCCTGCTTTTCTGTTCGAGTCTCAAGATCACCAAGAGGAAACTGAAATGCGACCTGATGATGCTCAAGTCAATGGCAAGTTAAACCTGGAATTGAAGCCTGAGAATTTCAGTGATTTCTTTGTTGCCATGGCTTCCACTGTTCCCACCTCAAGCTTTCTTGAGGAAACCTTGGTCTCCGTGGTTGGGATGGCAACTAATGGAAGTTTACCAGAATTTCCACATAATATCATTGCAACTCCGGACCCGGGGTTGGAAACTAAATCTTCAACATTATTATTTGAGCAGTGCAGTGAACAATGCAGCAAAGTTGACACGGCTATGCTAGGAAGAAATAATTATGAGGCAAAAGAAAATGCAGGGAGATTCAGCAGTGACTCAAATCCTGATACTTTGAACCCTCATCCTAAGATAATGAAGTCTCCAAGTTTTGATTTTGTTCTTCGCGGAGAAGCAAGGGACGAAGAATCTGAGCAAAACCCTCTTCTATATCAGGATAAGACTGCAATCGAGTGCTTATCAATCCAGGTTGATGTAAGCCTACATAACAGGCTTCCTCATGCAACCTTTGAGAGAGATTCACTTCGATGTGAAGTAATTCCTGCAGAAGAGAAAGTGATTACTCTTGAAAGAAGTGATTCCGAGAAATCAAGAACTCCATTCCTTGGCTTCATGAAAGGTGAAGAAGAGGGTGATGGTGAACCAACCCAGGCTAGTGTAAAGAAGAAAGAACAAGACTCCTGGAGTGCAGGTACTAAAGAAGTTGCATCAGTTTCACTTGTTAAGGTAAAGGACAAGCATAAACGCAGGTCATCACTCTTCAGCAACTGCATCTGCTGTACTTCAGTAATGAACTAACTCTTCGTTACTCTTCAATTCACTGGTATTTTATATCATTTGATTTGGTTTTTTCTGCTGGCTTCTCAATGCATGATTTTGAGAAAATGGAGCTTTGGACTTTGAAGAGACTACACTATAGCTTGGTCAAGGCATTTGCAAATAAACCAAGAAGAGTCACCAACACTTGGGCCAATATAATTCTTCAAGTTCTCATTTGTTATTCATTGTTCTAAAATTATTTTTTTGCTTTGTTTTCTCTTTCGAGGCATTGGATTATCTTGGGAGGATCTTGCAAAATAGGCAGGTATATTGCCTTCGTAATGATCATGTTTTCATGTTATCCGTCCCGTTCTAAAGGTTGCTTGAGTTCTATACAATGATGAATACTTCGACCAAATACGCCGACAATCCACACACATTTCAGGAAAACCAGGTAGACAACCTATGATTTTGTAAACCATAGAGTAAATTAGGTCTTACACTCCCAAATTTTAGTCATTACAGAGAAACTTTTATGATCTAAAATTAGAATGAAAAAATAATTTAAGATTTAAGATTTACTTCCCTTAGTCTTCCATTAAAATTGTAAATAGTCAACGTTTAATATTTTCTTATAATGTTATTACAAATGACAAATAATTTTAATGATAAGTCATTTTATGTCATTAAATAATTTGTTTCCATATTAATTGAAGCTATATCATTCTTCAAAAATTTTCCTTGCGAATATGAAAAGATATTTTTTAATAGATTGACTATATGATAATATTATAAAGAAAATTTTACGATTGTTCACCATTAATAATTTAAACAAAAGACTAATGGAAAGAAACTTTAACTTTAGAATTACTAATTCGATATTTTTATTGGCACATTTAAATCATAAGAACCTCTTTCATGATCTCTCTGACTATAAGAATGTGAGGCTAAATTACCCTATAATGAGGTTATGCGCTCATCATTCGTTCTTGATAGTAATTCCTCTAACTAAAATTCCTCTCATGAGCATGAAGTGTTCAAGAAATGGTGTGAATATCCTTTCATTTTCCCCACTTTTTCTATCTCTTCCTCTTTTTCATTTCTTTTTCTTATTTTTTTTCTTTTGCTCTCTTTGGATCGATTTCTTTACCTCATTATCTCCTAAGGATAGATCTACTCTTTTTTAGTATATTTTGTTGTATGAAAAATCACATTAATTCTATGTGACATGTCCAAACTCAACCATGTAATTGTACAATATGAAGACAGTACGCAAATACCTGATTTGCATTTCATTTCTTTACTAGAGATTTGTAAAAACCTTGAATCAAGAGCTCCTATACTACCTCCACACATTGGATAAACCATGCACAATATCTGCCTATACTTTTTCAAAAGTTTAAAACTCCTAATAGGTCACAGTAACCTGGTTTTCCAAGACTTACACAAGATGGCAAGCATAAGAGGTCTACCTCTCTCGCCCTTGAAGAAACATTATTGACCTTAAAAGCTAAGTGGAAGGAACTAAACTGTAATGATTGATCAATTGAAAACATTTGATTTAAACATAAACAAAATCCATCATTTGATCCCACAAGGCTTTTGATATTGAAAAGTACTGAAAACATGTATTATATTGTGACACAGATCCAATGTGATTACACTTATTTAATCACCTTATTAATATGAATGAGAAAATAGAATATCGCAAACTTTCTGATAACCGAATTTTCTAATACATACCATTTTTTTTATTAATCTTAACATCTCTAACTTTATGATAAACCACATTAGAGATATGTTTTCTCTAATTGGATGTTAAATTGCAAGAGAGAAAATCTTTATAAGATAAAACCTTATAACCTTTTTTATATGAGTTTAAAACTTCATATCCCTCTATATGGACCAAACCTTATATCCCTCTTGAATGGGACAATAAATTTTATATTCCACTATGTCTCATAATTAACCCTTTTTTGTACATGTTCATGCATTCATCTTAAGATATATCTTTATGTATCTTGAGGCATAGCATTAAGATTAATTATATTACTTATAGGTACTTAAGATTGACACAAATCTTAAGACTTTTATCTACATTATGATAATCCACAACAATATGTATGACTAAGTAACTAAATGATGATCATTATCATAAATACATATATATACATTAACGATGCAGTCATAATACATGAAAATGAAAAATGTATTAAAAATATACACACATAATGATCTTTAAGTAATAGTGTTAAAGGAGTTCCACGTTGTTATATTATAGACATAACTTACAAAACTAGAAGGACAAAGTCCTTTAGTTAGAAAATTTGCCAATATATACTTGATAAAAATATACTCCACTATGATGTTACCTTTTTTTACAAATTTCTTTATGGTCATTTAGTTGACTTCTAGATTCTTAGACTTTATAATGATCTTATTATTATTATTGAATAGTACTACAAAAAGATTATCACAGTACAACTTTATAAGTCTAGCCACTAAATGTTCCATAGATACCTTTAAAATTAAGTTTCTTAACTATACTACTTATAATGCAACCCTATAGCATGAAATAAACTTAACATACATAGTTAAAAAGGTCACGTGTTTACTTGACATTTTTTTCAAGAAACAGTACGACATGAAACTATAACTTGATGTGAATTTTTTGTCATCTGGACATATACAAAAATTTGAATTTGTATAATAAAACAAATTCAAATCCTCGAATGTGATCATATGGTCCTTAATGCCATTAAAATATCTTAAAACTCATTTTAATATAGTCCAATAGTTTATATTTGGGTTTATCAAGATCTATCAAATAGACCAACAACAAATGCAATGTCTAGTCTAATACATATTTAAGCATACATCAGATTATAGACCATTGTAGAATAAGCGAAATTTTTTATAGCCTTTCTCTCAACTTCATTTTTTAAACACTAAGCGAAACATAATCTTTTTCCAAAAGAGACTAGTGTTGCATATAGTTTACAATTCTTCATATTAAACCTTTGCAATACTTGTTCTATATATGCCTTTTGTGAGAGATCTAATAAGTTTTTAGATCAATCCAAGTAAATCTCGATACCTAGAACAAAATATGCCTTACTAAAATCTTCATGTCAAAATATTTAAATAACAATTGCTTAATCTCATAGAGCATGCTCAAATAATTTGATGCCAATAATACACCATCTACACACAAAAGTGGAAACATAATCTTACTTCCTCTAATCTTATAGTGTAAGATTTTATCAACCTCATTTTCCACAAAATTGAATGTGAAATCACTATATAAAACTTTAGGTTCTATTGAAATGAAGCTTGTTTCAATCCAATCATTGATTTCCTTAACCTACAAGCAAGATGATCCATGCCATCTTCCTGAAACCCTTCATAATGCTCTAGATCATAATGAACTATTAATACCATAATCACTTTTTTAATTAATCAAAATAGAAAACTATACAAATATACAAAGAAAAAGAACCCTCGTTTAGACAAAGGAAACCTTCCTTAACAAAGTTAGAAGGCTAAACAAAATATCCATAAGTGGAGGAAACAAAAGCTACCAAAAGATATAATAAAACAATATAGAAAACACAAGTTCATCAACCTAATCGAAGTCGAAAACAACAGGACAAATTGCAATAAGTCAAAAGGCCTAAAAGCAAGTCTTGTGTATTTAGTCTTTTTCATCTTGATGAAGTTGATAAGCTCTTTTGTTTCTTCAAAAAATATTTTGTTGGAAGGAAATTTTGTTGAAGGAGAATCATTTAAGGATTCCTATTCATATTTTGTATACCCAACCTTTAAAGCAAGTTTATATCATCGCCTATTTTTAATCTTACTAATCCAGAATTGATGAATCAGATCAAAGGGAAGACTAATTGATTATATTTGAATCATACTTATTTCAAGTTTTATTCTCCTATTTGTCTCCCTTATCCTGTTAAAATAGAAAGCATAAGGCTTATTCTAGTCCATGTTAGTTTGCTCTTTTAGGGCCTTTATTTTATTACCGATGAAAGACTGAACATATATTTGGAGTGCATCAGTTCTCACAGGGGCTTTATTCTTGCTCATTCCTTCTCCAGCCTATAGTAAAAGATGTTTACCTTTCTTTTTTAATGTAGCAACACCTACTTTTGTAATAAAATTTGAAAATAAAAGTTAGTAGAAAATAAAACTTGAATAACCTAACTACCTTTCATAAGTGTTTGAATTGAAAATTTAAGTAGTTTGAGAGATCACCCTGGTACCAGTGCTCTGAGCATCCATGATAGAATTTTTTAAGGTGTGATTATTATGCTCATGTCATAGGTATAAATATAGATTGAAAGAATACATTTAAAAAGGTTAAGATCAATGTTTCTATGAAGGACATTGTTTTTAAACCAGTAGAGGATGGTTGGAAGGGTAAACATGGCATTCAAGCTAATTTAAGACACAAGAGAGAAAGCGAATTTAAAGCACCCTCCCTTTGAGTAAATCCTTTGGCCACTGATTTAGCTTTAAATCTCCTAACCTTACATTGGAAATCCTTCTTAATCTTGTAAACCCACTTGCAGCTAACATATTTACAGTCTTAAGGTAAATCAATAAGTTTACATACTTTATTATGTCTCATAAACTACATTTCATCATTTATTGCACTTTGCCATAAATTTGCATGAGAACTAGAAACAAAATCAGAAAAAAATTAATTGAATTAATTAATGATCAATGTCATATTTATTCTCATTAAGATAAAATACATGACTAAATGATATTGTAGATATTCTGAAAATAGTGGATCTCTTCAATGAAAGTTATTCAACTTGATTAGGTTTCTGGTACTCAACTAGAATGGCAATAAGTGAAGGATTAATTAATTTTAATTGTATGCGCGAAGGATAAGAGGCTATAGTGATTTCAATTGTATTTGGAGCCAAAATATGACAATGAGAAACCTCATCAAATACTTTAAATTCCAGAAACTTAACTACTTGCAATTTCACAATTTCGAATCATCATGTTCTAAAATAAAACTTGTAATATTTAAAGTGGTCTTGAAATCTTATAAAATAGGATAAGTGGTTTTAGAATGCAATTTATTTTCAAAAAGGTTATATCACCTTACCTCAGTGGGGCTACTCTAAATTTGGAGATGAGTGAGAGATGGTTTCTAACCTTTTCATAGATCAAACGATATCTTAAGCATCGATTTACTTGGGACCTTACTCAAAATATACAAAATTATCTTTATAACTTTACTGTAAAGGTATTTTAAAAAGTTAGTTTTAGTTTATGTACTCCTCGTATGCAATTTCACTTTTCAACCATGTCTTTCTATTTAGAATTACCTGACATAGTGAATTAAACCACTGTTCTATAAATTTCTAATTATTTGGCAAACAGACCATTTTCATATCCAGAAAGCCTATGTTTGCCATGATACTCATCTTCACGATCATACTTAACAAATTTTATTGATTTTATTAATTAGTTCTTGACTTTTTTTTCTTAAAAGGTTTGGACTTGTTAAATGCTTTAGACTTTTCCTCAATCAAGAACACATATTCATATTCAAAAAAATTATCAACAAAAGTCATAAATTATGTTGATCCGCAAATAATGGGTGTGTTAGAATCATTATATTAGTAGGAATGATTTGCAACAAATTAGAATTATGTGTTGCTCCTTTATTCTTTATCATTATTTTGCCTCTACAACAATTAATATATATTTATAAATAAAAAAATCAAGAGCTAGAAGAATGCTATCCTTTATCAATCTTTCAAATCTTTCTTTAGTAGCCTGTTATACTACAAAATATATGGTTTATTCTTTATAAGATGTCTTTTAATAATAACCTTTTCAGTAACATATGAAAAAGCATAGTAATTATCAAGAGTGAAATACATTTTATATGAATGATATGACAAAGAAGAAGTATTGACATGTTTGTTATTAAAAGACAATTTAACATTAAAGTTTTTTATTATAAAACTATAACCTTCTTTATCCAAAACAGATATAAAGATAAAATTCTATCTAAAAGATGATATATAGAAAGTGTTATATATAAAAAGTTTAAACTCAATATCCAGATTTAAACACATAATTCTATGTCCACTTCTTTATTGTTTCTAACTATTATTTTTAGCTATTCCTTATTCAACTTTTTCCTTGATATAAACCCTCACATCATAAAAGTTATATGCTTAGAAGCTCCACTATCTAACCATCAAGAACCAAATGTAGCTATAACAATATTAGATTCATAAATAATGCAAGCCAAATAGTTAGCTGATTGTTATAGTTTTTCTTTCCTAGCCTTATACTTCATGCAATCTTGCTTCTTATGGCCCTTTTTCTTGTAAAAGAAGCACTTCATTGTCTTTCCAATAGTATTAATGTCCTCACATCATTAGTTTGATCAAATTCTTTAGACGGAGTGAGTTTAGTAACCTTACTTTTATACCTTATAAATTTGGGTTTGGCCTTGAACTTTAACTTAGTGGTTACCAATATCATATAAGAATTACTTTTAAATTTCTCTTCTTTATTAACAAACTGAAAAATTAAGGAATTTATGTCCCAACTCTTATTCTAAGAGTTGTAAGAAGTAAAAACCATTCCAAGCTCTACATGAAGAGTATTAAAGGCTCAGTGCACAAAAAAGGCAGTAGGAATGAGAATGTCCAAGGTCTTAAACTTGCTTTATATGTGTACCATTTTGATGATGTATTTCCTCACTCCACCTATAACTGTGTACCTCACGGAGTATAGTTCCTTTTAATAAGGTATCAATTTCAACATTGGAAGAAACTCTATATCTTTGAGTCACATTGTCGAGAAAATCCTTAGCTATGATGGTTTCTAATAGTCTACTAAGTAGGTGGTCAAGAATGGATCTCTTCGTGGTCAAATAGAACATCATGTTTGACCTTTCCTAAGTTGTGTAGGCATTTTTTTTAGCTTCCAAACTTAATGATGTGGGATTGAATGGTTTTTCTTTAATTATAACGATTCTAACATCTATCATTTTTAATGCAAAGTTCACATTATTTTTCCATTTTTTGAAGTTTAAACCATTTAATGTTTCAATAATGACATTGTTATTGTTCATAGAAAAGGTAATTGTACAACAGATAATGTAAAATTCATCAACTCAAATGTAAGATAGCAGTGATACCAAAAGTCATAAATAATATATGTACCAATCATCTCTTCCAACTTATTATGAAATACCCTTAGACTAAATACGTAACATTTATAAATGAGACCTTGGCGGCACGTGATAACCTTTAGTCCTTACACACGCCTATACGGGCAGACACTCTTGACCTTGTATGCATTAGTCGCAAGCCCACACACGGCTTCCCGCATGACTGATATGTTTTCTCTATTTTATACATGCTTGACACCTATCTAGAATGTGTCCTACACGTGCCATATGAGAAGGACTTATACCACCACGTACCTAATGGGTTTTCTAGTGACCTCAGGTCAGATTTCAATAGTTCGTCAAAAAGTCACAAAAAAACTCTTCATGCTATTTTTCATCATTTCCCATATAGATTCTCACATATAAACAAGTCTAAACAAGAAATACATTGTATATTTATGCAAAATAGGTTCATTTCTTCCATTACTCGTGAAGAAATAAGCAAATCTCCATTTAAAACAAAACAAACATGGCACTGTTCTGATATCAAGTACTAGAAAATTTGTACCGGTCTAATGTGACATGCCCAAGATTAACCATGCAATTGTACAATATAAAGAATGAAAAAGTTACCTGATTTGTTTTCTATTTCTTCACGAAGGACTATTCAAGACCTTGAATCCAACTTTCTCCTACTACCTACACACATTAGATACACCCTGCACAAGATTTGTCGGCACTTCTCTAAAAGCTTAGATCTTCTAATAGGATAGAGTAACTTTGGTTTTTTAAGACTTTGACAAGATGGTATGTGCAGGATTTCTAACTCTCAACTTATGGGTATATTTTAATGGACTCCTATATCATAAGTCCAATAGGTACTGAACTACATTAATGAAATACCATTTTCTTACTGGACTTTAGCTCATTTAAATGGATTCTTTATTAGATTTCCTTATTATCTTTATTTTGGATCAAACTTTATCCTTATCTTAATTGATAATTATCCAACTTAATAGTTGAGAAAAATTCCAACATTTATTTCTTCTATGTAGCTATCTTGGATATTTTCGGAATTTTTTCTAAATTTGTTTTCAATTACTTATTCCATGTAAGTTTATAAAAAAGAGGCTCTTCCCATTTTACTGGAAGACATTGTAGTTTTTTATTGGAAGTCTTTATGGGTTTTTAGATAGATTTAGTGTCAATAATGCTTTTATAGTTTTCCTTTTAAATTGAATTGTAGACGCCGGTTTAATTTATTATAAATATGCCTTTATATTCATTTGGTATTTGGCTTTTAAACCTTGTTTATTCTTTGTACTCAAACTTCTATTAAAGAATGAAAATTTCATTAAAAAGATCTGAATGAGGTTGAATCCTTTTGCATATTCCTACTATGGTGGTTATGGCCTATGAATTTTCTTTGGAATTCAAGAATCTAAGTGAGAGTTATCTCATGTTTTGTTATAATTCTCAAAATTACCAATTAATTTCTATCAAATTTTAGATCTTGATGGATGAATAAGATGCAGTTGTACATATTTGACCTTTTGCTTTACTCTAGTTGCCACACAGCGACAAGGTCAACGGTCCTCCAAACTGCTTTTTAACGTAAGATGTACCTGATGTGAAAGGCTATTAAATTGTGGCTTCTTTGATATTATATTCGAGTGGTTGGTTAAAGCTAATGTCTCCTTTTAACACATTTGAATAACCCAAATTAAGAGATGGGTTCAATACATTTGTAGATCTAAATAGTACTTACAAATTATTGTATGTATCCTGTAACGGGTTCAATCCCACTTGCTGATTTTTGTACGTATTTATTGTTAGTAGATCATCTTCTTTTAAACTGAGATAAATGGAAATTATTTTAATCATCACTTGAATTTATAATATTAATTTTTAAAACCCAAAAAAAATTAAGAGAATTTATTTTAACATTTGAAACACTTATATATATATATATACATATCTCGAATGCTAGTGTGAAATGAAAGAAATTAGGAAGGAGACACGATGGCGGATATGGAGAAAAAGAAAAGGCAATTAAACCTATGCATCATCTGCATTCCTTCCACAAAAAGAAAACGAAATTTACATGAAAGTTCTTTGTCACAACAACAAAGTTAGAAACATTTCACTTGTGGATAGTTTCCGAGTTGCCGAGGAAGACAAAGTCCATGAATACTGAATACAATCAACTACAATGATATTTAATAGTTGGTAGGCAACTTAAAAGTCAACAAACGACCTTAGTGAAGCCAATATATTCTATTCAACGAATCAAAGTCATCTTCTAAGCCTTGATCTCTAACAAATTCTTTGGCTAACCACAAAATAACAAATCAATGCAACGAATAAACTTAATAAGGGATGATAGAAACACACATGTCCTTGCTAATTTACTCATGACAATGAACAATTTTGTTTTAGTATGTTATCCAATAGCTGTCATCATTTTCACGAACTCTTCATAATTAACTTGGCCATCACCATCCAAATCGGCTTCTTTAATCATCTGCTCCACTTCTTCATCTGTTAGCTTTTCGCCTAAATTGATCATAACATGCCTCAACTAGACACGAGCAGTCGAAGCCAAAAATCAAAATTTGACCGGGTTAGATTCTCTTAACAGTAAAGAATTAAAAGTCCACAAAATCCCAAAAATAGTCTCGTGAAACAGTGTGGTTGTTCATTGCATAGCGAATTATGCCGGTAATATTTAATTATTAATTATTATCCATGTTTAAATTAATCAGAAATTAAGTCAAGCATGTGAAATGCCAGATAAAACATTGAATGTTATTCGCACTAATACCAATGCTTAAGATTCTAAAAATTCAAATTCGTGTATCTCGCCTTATTTCTTAGCCAAATAATTAACTTTTGTAAGTGCTACGCATATTATATGTCATTTAGTATTTCTGTTAATTATTATAAAGTAGCTCGGAGGATATGAAACTCACAAATTGGATCTCCTCGAACAAAATGATTTATTTTGGTTATTTTTTTTCCCACATATATACAAAAGTGTCAGACTTTTGTTTCTTTTTCAGTGTTAAAGGTAGAAAACCCCATGATCTTTTCCAATGTTCAATATTAAAAACTGCGACTACTGCAGAGCAATTCACATACTATTTAACTTAAAAAGTCAAAAGAATAAAGAACGAAAAGGAAAAAATGGAAGAGATTTCAATCATGTAAAAGTATCTAACATATATAAATAATATAGGATCTTAATTTCTGATTAAGCTAAGCTTCGGTGAAAGGAGATAATGAATTAGTCGCTAAGTTGAAAATATACGATATTAGTAATTAAAACTACCTCAGTGGCCGATATGTATCCATTTTGGTCCTTGTCAAACACCTTGAATGCCTCTTTAAGTTCCTCCTCTGCATCTGTCTCCTGAAAACCAAAACCCCCCAAGATAATAATAACTTGAATTCGACTCTAGCTTTAATGCGGAAAATACTTTCTATAATAGAAGCCAACCGAACATTTACCCTAAGAAAAAAATGATATATATGAATACAGGGTGTTTTAAACTCACCTTCATTTTCTTGGCCATCAACTCAAGGAACTCAAGAAACTCAATGGTCCCATTTCCGTCAGCATCCACTTCGTTTATCATGTCATGAAGTTCTTCTTCAGTGGGGTTTTGGTCCAATGATCTAATCACCGTCGCCAGTTCTTCAACGGTTATGCAGCCTGCTCGCACCATTCAAGTTACAGAAACCATGATCGCACGTAAAATAGAAATAGAAAAAGGTTATTTATTTATTTTAACTACAAGTTATAAGCCTAACGAAGAATCATAGAGAAAAGAAGATAAAACTAAAACATGATTGATTTATTACCATCTCCATCCTTGTCAAACAGACAAAATGCTTCTCTGAACTCTTCAATCTGTTCTTGAGTCAGTACGTTGCCTTCCATAGTTTGAGGTACTACTCAGAGAGAGAACAAAGAAGACAGAGAGAGAGAGAGAGAGAATTTATTGAAGTATTAAAGAGAGAATGGGTTGAGTATAGCTCAATCTTAGCTAAGGGGTTTAAATAGAATTCCAATGAGGGGTTAAGCTAGCGCAAGTGCTTTCCCTTTTCCCTGTGTTTACTTTTCTCATTCCTCCACCAAAAAATAAATTGCACTCTAAGCCAAGCCCAATACTGAATTTGGTGACATGTAATTGTCTTTACGGGTTAAAATGATCATTTAAACTCTAAGATTTTTATTAATATTCAGGTTGATCAATATATTTTAGAGTGTTTAAAATTTTTTAAAAAATTTTAAAAATATTTTAAAAAGAACTTTAACATTTAAAAAATATTTAAAAACAATCCTAATCAAATCACGTGACATTTAATGGTTTGACTTGACGGAAGTTTGATCAGAATTGTTTTTTAATATTTTTAAAATGTTAAAATTCTTTTTAAACATTATGATTCTTTTTGAATGCTCTAAAATATTAACATCTAACATAAATATTAGTAAAAATTTTAAGGTTTAAATGACTCTTTTATCTTATCTTTATCGACGAAGGAGTATCAAAAGCCAGCTTCTGTACATACTCTACCTCGTATACATCAACATTTATTTAGTGTACATGACCTTCTTGAGCCACTTTTATTTCCTTTTTCAATTAATCAATCGAGATGAAAAATAGTAAAAACAAATAAAATTTAATTAAACTTCTGCTTTGGTACATTATCATAGATATATATAATGTATATTTGACGAGATTTAAATTAAGTATCATTTCCATTATTTCCTAGGATCACACCATAAGTCCAATACTAATATAAATTTTTTTTGGAAGATTAAAGATTCCATTCCACCATATTAAAATAATAGACTAATAAGAGTTTTTTTATTAAAAATTTTAATAATAAAAACAAAGTATTTAAACTCTCCCATTGAATGAGTACTCCAAAGTAAATGAATGAAAGATTGAACAGCTGGAAGGGTTGGCGTTATAGGGGACAAGGTGCATTCAACGAGTAGAGAGTCAAGATGAAGGTTTTATTGGGATATGTGTACTTTGTTTTTTTTCTTATAGATTTCAGCCCCATAGGACACGTTACGTTGCTTGCACGGGGCAGAGATAGGAACAGAGCAAATGGAATCAGAAGACTTAATTCGATATTGCATTTATAGTACGCGTTTTTATTTATTTATATTCGTCATATTATACCTTTTAAATGCCATAAATTAATTAAAATGTCTTTTTCTTCTTCTTGTTCTCCTATGTATTGGGTATAACGTCAGTTAAATAAGCCCCGGCCTAAATGTCTCATTCTGATTTGAGTGTAGGCAAATGCTCGATATAATCTATAAATGATTATTTAATTGTAAGATATGCAATGTAATCGTGTACGTGGAGAGATTAGATCTTCAATCTTTCCATTTAAATAAACTAAGCATACTCCACATTATTAAAAAATAACATAAATAAGACCTATCTCCTAATACGATTATAATATAAGTTCTCCAAGTAGGATTTCATGAAATGAAGTGCTAACCTTAAGTCATAAATGATCAAAGCCTGTCGACGCGGTTTCCCAAACACCAAAAAGCGCGTCCCTCTGTCATAATCATGGAAATAATAATTAGGCCATCTCCAACCCATTCCTCTAAAATAGAGTAAAGTTTCCTCTATTTTAGAGATGCTACAGTACTTTTCACTCCAATCACAATTCTATTTTTCACACCAAAAAAGAATATTCTTAGTATATTCCTTTTATCTTTCATTAATAATTATTAAAATTACTTTATAAAATTAATCAAACTTTACTTTTTCACATATATTTTTATTCATAATATTATTGTTGTTATATTTTTATGTTACTAAATAATAATTAATAAATAATAAAATTTC
>JAOXYD010000136.1:29405153-29418703 GCA_028565735.1 Pinacopodium congolense | reverse complement strand
TATAGACAACACTTGAAAAACTGTTGCATTATACTAATTTTTAGCAACGGTTCTTCAAACCGTTACAAGCCTTTTGTTGTAGTGTACCTATATAGTAGTCTTCATTTAAAATAATTAAAGTTCAATAACTTATAATAAAACTATTTATTTTGTTGTTTAAATGGTTAATATTAAATTAATATAATAAATTAGAGGAAAATTTTCAATATAAAATTTGTAAGATTATATGAATCATTTAACCTTTAATCTTAAGATTTAAGGTTTTTTTTTTTTGGAAAAAATCTTAAGATTTAAAGTTCATGTTCATACTTATATTATTCAAGGATAGGAATAAAATAAGTTGATCTTTTAAGACCATATCTTAATAATCTTGAAATAAGACTCTATATCAATTATTCTTTTTTAATGAAAATAATTATCAATTAGACATGAGCTTCAAATTTTTATGCTAAATCAAAATCAAACCCAAAATTTATTTTGAGCATATTTTTTAAGTTTAAATGATGCAAATAAACTTAGTATGAGGTTTATGAGGTTTATGAAGTGTTCAGACCATCAAAAACTCAAACAAAGCTCAAGATGTGTTTTTCAAGTCTTTAACGACGACCTTAAATAATGTCATTATTGTCACAAGAATAATTGCTGTTTTTCATTGTGAAGACAAGATCACGAACAAAATGTTATAAAAAACGTCACTATAAGATTAAGAAATTGTCATTGTTCTTCGAATTTATTAAATAAAATTATGTTTTATGTTATTTAGAAGTGTAAGATATTTTTATCCTTATTGTTAGGCTTAGGGTCTAGTATTATGTATAAATAGTGGTCTTTATTTTTCAAGAATAGATTTTATCAATATTAATAAACTTTCTTCTTTTTTCAAAAGTTTTCATATAAACTTTGATTTTCTTACAAAACTTGGATTAAATTTGTTATTTACTTACTCTTTGATTAAAGTAACATGCTTTCACGCTATATCAAATGATATCAAAGCTTTCAAAATCTAAAACTTATTCTTTTGACAATAACCAATAATACCAACAATGTCGTTAGTAGGTTACATGAATTTTGGAGAGCAATTGAAGAATAAAGGAAGTTAGATTATAATATGGAATAGCAGTTGATGAAGATAAGGGATCAATTCCAAGTATTGTTACAAGGAGATATAATTAGGTATTTAGTTGATAAGAAAGGTAGCCTTGTAACATATCTTCGATTACAAGATCCTACATCCTAGGATTATAACAATAATTTCAGTGATGACGAGAGGTTATTCAATAAAGATATGATCAAAGATATTACAAGTACAAACTAAAGCTAAAAAATCTCATCCTTTAGTGGTGACTTAAATATTGAAGCGTTTTTGGATTGGTTAGCAAAAGTAAAGTGCTTCTTTGATTACACTAAGCTTCCTTGGGATAGAGAGGTCAAACTAGTGGCATATAGATTAAAAGTATGACCATCAATATGGTGGGATTAATTAAAAGAAACTAGGAGAAGTGATGGTAGAAGTTCAATTTTTTTAAGGACAAGGATGAAGCAATTGTTAAAGGAAAGACTTTTGTCGTTAAATTATGAACAGTATGGCTTTAAGGCGTATCAATAATGTGATGAAGTGTTACAATTTTTCGAGACCTAATCTGGACAAATTTCACTATACTTGGGAGAACTGAAATCTAGTATAAGGGCTAAGATTAGGATTTAAATAGTGCTCATAGTTTAAGATGCAAGGAACTTGACAATAAAGCTGGAATCAATGAGAAGTCAAAGGAGTTCACGTATTATGTAAGTGAAAGGGATTTCATTGAAAAAAGAAAAAGAGATAGTGAGTGTAGCCCCTACACGTAGCAGTGGTGTAAGGAGTATCTTTAATGGTGGAGATTCAAATAAAGCAGTTTTGGTGACTTCTAAATCTATCAATCCTTCTACAAAGCCTATCCTTCTTAAGTGTTATAGTTGCAATAAATCTAGCCATAAGTCCAATGAATGCTTAAAAGGGAAAGTGATGAACATGGTAGAAAAATACAAAGATGAATGAAAAACGAAGAGATATGTGCTCCTAAAGAAGATGAGTAAGAGCAATAAGAGAAAGAGGTTGATGAGGCTTTTGTGGGAGTGATTAAGAAATTGATGGTATATTGTCATTAGCGTAATGATTTACAAAGTGTATGATGCAAGAAAACTTATGCGACTTAATTATTAATAGAGGTAGTGAAGAGAACATCATTAGTAAAGTAATAAAAGTAGTGAAGAGAACATCATTAGTAAAGTAATAGTGAAGAAACTGAAGTTGACTACCGAGCCACATCTAGAGTTTTATAGCATTAGGTAAATCAAGAAAGATAGAATAATTTTTGTTAAAGAACATTATAAGCAACTGTTTTCAAATGATAAGTACTCCAGTGAACATTATTGTGATGTAGCTGAGATGGATGCATACAAATACTTTTAGAGAAATCATAACAATATTACGTAAATATAATGCCTTCGGGGAGGAAGAAATTTTATCAATTTGTGAAGGATGGAGTGAAGTCAACCTTGGTACTTATAGGTAGGAAGAAGATTATAAAACCTAATGAGGAAAATAAGAAGCCTTTATTGCAAGTAAAAAACAATAGAGGAAAATTTATAGGTGAGATGAAGGAAACTAGAGAGGTTCACTTGTTAGTGGTGAAATAAGAAGGTGCTAAAGGGGATAAGTTTGAGGATACAATTCTTTTGTAAGTACAACTTATTTTGGAGGAGTTTGGGAATGTAGTTCTCAAGAAATTACCTAATAAATTGTCTTTTATAAGTGATATTTAACATCACATTGATCTTATTCTTTAAGCTAGCTAGCCTACCTAACCTACCTCATTATCACATTGGTATAAATGAGGATGAGATATAAAGGAGAAGGTCTAAGAGTTTATTAAGAAGGGACATATCAAAGAAAGCAAGAGTCCATATGCAGTTCCTACTTCTATAACACCAAAAAAAGATGGTAGTTGTAGGATGTGTGTTGATATTAGATCAATCGACAAGATTAAAATTAGGTTACAAGTTTTCCATTCCAAAGTTAACTTATCTATTAGATCAATTGAGAGGGGCAATGTTTTCTCCAAGATTGACCTGAGAAATGACTATCATCAAATAAGGAAAAAACTTAGAGATTAATGGAAAATTGCATTCAAGACAATGGATGGACTATACAAGTGACTGATTATACCACTTGGGTTGACCAATGCATCCAATATTTTCATGTGTCTCATGAACCAAGTTTTAAGATCTTTCATAAGTAAATTTGTTAAGGTTTATTTTGAAAACATCCTTATCTATAGTAAATTGATTGACAAGTATATTGAGCATCTTGGAAGGATGTTTGAAGCATTAAGGGATAACAAATTGTAGGCTAATCTAAAGAAATGTATATTTATGATTATGAGTTTGTTATTCCTTAGGTATATTGTCGGAAAGATAGTGTTAGGGTAAATAAAGATAACGTAAAGACTATTAAGGAGTGGCCTATACATAAAAATGTTGGGGATGTGAGGAGTTTTTATGGATTGGTGATATTCTATGGGAAGTTTATTCAAAACTTTAGTAACATTGTGGCTCCTATAACTGAGAACAAAAAAAAAAAAAGAGTAATTTTAAGTGAGAGGAGGAACAAGAATAATACTTTGCCTTTATTAAAGAAAAATTATGCAGTGCACCTATTTTAGCTTTACCAAAATTTGACAAGATATTTGAAGTGCAATGTGATGTGAGTGGAGTTGGAATTAGGACTGTTTTGTCCTAAAAGAAGAGGTTAATTTGGTAATTTAGTGAAAAGTTACGTGAGGCAAGGCAAAAGTGGACTACTTAAATAAAGAATTCTATACTATATTATAAAGGGTTTGAAGACATGGGAACATTATTTAATTGGAGAGGAATTTGTTCTTTACATAGATTATCAAGATTTGAAATATTTGGTGAATCAAAAGCAATTGAAGACTACAATACATGCTAAATGGTTAACATAGCTGATAAATTTTCTTATAAACTTGCTTACAAACTTGGAAAAAGTAATGTAGTGGTTCATCCATTAAATAAAAGGGTGGTTATAATTAAGATTTAAGTGTGGAAATTGATGGATTTAAACATTTAAAAGAATTATATGTAGATGATGTTAATTTCAAAGAGGCTTGGCAAGAATTTTTGGTAAAAAATTCACATAAGAATTACTATGTTCATGATGGGTTTACAATGAAAGGAAATTAACTTTGCCTTCTGCAAACTTCATGGGAGGGAAGGTGATTAGAAATTTGAACTATCAGTTGCACTTCTTAGTGGGGATAAGATTCTTAAGGAAGTTTACAAGAGGTACTTTTTGCTTGAGCTGAGAAAAGATGTGGTTTTTTTTGTGTCAAGGTGTCAAACTTTTCAAACTTTCAAAGGACATACTTCCAATATTGACCTATATATGCAATGACCTATTCTTAATAATATTTAGGAGAATATTTTTATGGATTTTTTTATTAAGACTAACAATGAAATTAAGAGAGATTAATTTTATTTTTTTGGTGATTGACAAGTTTTCAAATATAGTACATTTTCTACCTTGTAAGAAGACGACGAATGCTACTTCAATTACTAAGCTATCCTTAAGAGAAGTTGTGAGACTCTATGGTATTCCAAATTCCATTGCATCTTATTGTAACACCAAATTCCTAAGCCATTTTTAGAGGATTTTATGAGGTGTATTTGATTCTTATTTTAAATATAGCAACACTGCTCATCCACAAAGTAATGGATAAATAAAAATGGTAAATAAAACATTAGAAAATTTGGCGAGATACGTATGTTATGACCAATCAAAGAATTCAAACTTTTTCATTATTTAAGTTAAATTTGCCTATAACAATGTTGATTATACTTCCATTGATTGATCATTAGTCTCTGTGATTTATACTAAGGTACCAAATCATAAACTTGATCTTGTTAAGTTGCTTAAGAGTATTGATTTCATTGTGAGTACTGAAAAGTTAGCTAAATAAATACAAAAGATTCAAGTGGAGATGAGAGAGAAGCTTGAAAGAGATAATACAAAGTATAAAGCTAATGTTAACTAACATAAAAAAGTTCAAGTGTTCGAAGTTGGACATAAGATTATGGTATTTTTTGGCAAAAAACGAGTTGTTTGGAGTCATCATAAGTTAAAGATAAGAAAGTATGGATCATTCAAGATCATGACGAAGATTAACGACAATATTTATGTCACTCAATCACCTTTATGAATAGATAATATCAATCCAAACTTCAATGTTGCTAGTATTTCTCTCTCTTTGTCAGATTATAAGATTGGATATCCTAATTATAACTTGAAGTTGAACTTTTTACAAGTAGAGACTAATGCAAATGAACTTGTTATAGGATTTACGGAGTGTTTAAAGTGTTGAAAACCTAAATAAAGTTGAAGATGTGCTTTTCAAGGCCTCAACGACAACCTTAAAAAGCATCGTCATGAGAATAATTGCCATTGTTTATTCTAAAGACAAGTTCATAGATAAAGTGTTTAGGAGTATAACGACACCATTGTGAAACTCAAAAACTACATTATTCTTTGAATTTATTTAAGAAATTTATGTTATATATTTTTTAAATGTAAAAGATATTTTTTTCCTTATTATTAGGTTTAGGGCTTAATATTATAGATAAATAGTTTATATTTCAATAATAGATTTTGTTTACATTATTCAATAAAATTATTTATTTTTAAAAGATTTCGTGTAATCTTTGATCTTCTTACAAAATTTGGATTAAATTTATTATTTACTTAGAATTAGAGGAATGAGCTTTGGCACTGGATTGCTAAACCAAACTAATAAGTCTAACTTATTACAAATCTCAAAAAAGAAAAATTATTTGATTGAGTGAATTTTCTGGAATTTTTCCAAATTAAATGGATCTACTTTCAACATCTTATATAAGATAGTCAATGGAAAGTCCCCTCCAAACAGATTTTGAAATTTCTGTATTGATTATTAGCCCTTCCTTTACCTGATTTATTTATTTATTTTTAAATTATAGTAGTAAGAAAAAAAATATGTCAGCCCCATATTTCCTGTTCATATGTTTTCTTGTATAAATTCAAGCTGTTATACGCATTACTATTTATGCAACATAGAGGACTTGAAATTTACCTCCATTGTTATAACTTGTTAAGTCTCAAAAATCACGTGTCGTTCTTTACTTAGGGATCAGTTAGTATTGCTGTGTGTTGTGATTTTTAGTTATTGTTTTAATATATTTGTATTGATTTTTATATTTTATCCTTGATTTCTGTATTGTATTAATGTGTTGTCTTTATCGATTTTTGTGTTAAAAACCAAAACCAAAAACTTCAACTATACCAAACAAGGTTTGTTGCCGCATATCTATATTTAGAAAAGAAAAACAAATCATTATTCCCTTATTTCAATTCGTATTTACTTTTGAGTTATTATCTTTATTTCTAATCAACATTTTATTATTAAATTAAGTTTAATATTATTTATGTACAAATGAAAAAATAAGAAGTTTTGCATTTGATTTGCATTTAAACATTTATCTATTTATTTAGGCTTTTATAATTAAAAAACTTTAAAATTCATAATAGTACTTGTCGAAATTTTGCTTATTGAATCAAATTTTAAACGTGTTTTCATTCACAAATGTATTGATTAAGATTTTTTTCAAAAAAAGAGTAGGTTTGAACAATTATTAATCTCTATCTACTCAATGCTTGAAACAATTTTCTGTACAATTTTTCATATAATGCAAGTTGGCGTTCACCAACTCCCCGTTTATCGAAAGTCTCTCAGGTCTCGAGCCCCTATAAAATTTCCATGTGAAGCTCATCTCTAGACAGATTAGAATAACAAAGGACATCTAACTAATAATACAAATTTACTAAGAATTTTATCTAGAAATCACACAGAACCTGCTCTCATACCCTGTGGCAAGTCTCATGAAACAAAAACCGAAGAGCACCTGCTTCCAATTTGATTGAAAGACACTTGATTACCAGGCATTATAATCAAACTCTAAGAAATAATTTTCATGTTGCCAACTAAATTTGGTGAAATCAATGATGGTAAGTTGTCATATACAAGAAAATTTTATGACTTATTAATCCTTACTAGCTTATTTGCTAGGATGTCGACCAATTGCATGCCCTCTTATCCTTCACAAGAAAAAGAAATGTATTTTTATGGTACATGTGAACAAGGAAAATTTACAATTGGTTAGCGTCCGATGGCTTTTGAACTTGCTGAAGCTGGACAGAGTTGTTAAAGCAGTGGTAAAAGCAATAATGAGGGAACCTCTCATACCAGGTCTCTTGAGGCTCATGCGTGTCCCAGTGCTCTCCACTGCTGCTCTTCCCATACTTGTGAACCCATCCAGTACAATTGTGTTCCTCACCCCAAGTGCGGTTCCAGCGTTCTCCATGCTTACCTTCCCACCATGTCTCCCCCTGCTTGACACCACGACCATTGGGATCAAAATTTTCATCCCATTTATCTCCCCACTTAGTCCAACCATCACACTCGCAGCGCTCTGCCCACTTGTCGGTGTATTTCACGCTCCCACCATGACCGTCGTACTTCTCACCCCATCTACCAGAGGCGCCCATTCGTTAGTTTGTTCATAAGTGACAACAGCAGCAACATTGTAAGAGAACAAATGCATAGACAGAGTAAATTATGGCACTGACATACAAATAGCTTTACATACTCGTAATTCAAGGTGAGGAACATGCAACGCTTGAAAAGTAAAAGAACTTTAGCAACAATAACAAGCATTCATATGCTGCATTGTGGCTACATCTACATCCTTCTACTTATACCCTATGCTTGTGAAAGAGATTTAACAGCATTTTCAAACTTAATACATGAGTTTGCAGTACCTTTCATGCCAAACATGAGCATGGCCAGCCTCAAGCTGTGTGGTTGGATCAATACTGCACCACTTATGCGCCCATTTGTCTGCTTGACCAGAGGCATCATAATGCTCCCACCATTTCTCCTGCCATTCATCACCTCTTCCATTCTTTCCCCACTTATCCGCAGTTTTCTCAAGATGTACAAGCCCAGAGTCCTACACATACCAAATTGTTCAATACTGAAATATAGATTCAAGGAAACTAATCCTCCACAGTAAAATGCATTATGCAAACGACAAGATGAATTCTCAGGATGCATTTGACCAAGTTCTTTGAGAATAACTGCCCCAGATTACCAAATTTCCTACAAGGTCTGGCTGGCAACCTGAAGACCTCTACATTTTCTTTAAAGAAAAAGAATCTCCAGAAATTGTTTTACTTTAGAATTAAAGGGATAAGTTCACACAATTTAAAATGGAAGCAACCATTAATCCATCTAATATCATCATTATGATATACCTGCCACATTGATTCCCTCCAGTACTCCCGCCAAATGTTCCCAGCTGCATCACGACCTGATTTTTCTGAGCCAAGTTCCTTGTAGCCAAAATCATCAGCAGCTTCCCAAAACTTCTCTTGCCACTCAAGATCTTGATTTGCATTTACACCCCTCAACATGGTCCACTTACAAATCACTCCATCAGGTCTTTTCTCAATTCCAGTCTCCTTCCACCATCTTGATCCATCAGCATTTACCCCATGAGGCAGTGAATCATCAGTCTTATCAAGAGCATGAACAGCCTCTGCTGCATGCAATGAGGATAAGGCACCAAGGTCACGTTCTTCCTCCTTCACAGAATGAATTTCATTACTGGCTTCAGAGACCTTAGTTTCCACAACCTCCATCAGTGACTGCATAGGAGGTAAAGGAGGGCTGCGGATGCTGTCAGAAAGTTTACTCTCAAATGGAATAGAAAGTATTTTCATGGATCGATCTTTTTCTGCTACAGGATTTTTGAAAGCACGAGGTATTGAAGATTTCTTAGTAGCAAACGGGTCAGCATTGTCATTCCACTCATCAGGAGGAGGTGTCCAAGACCAAAAATCAGGACCAGGTACTCCATTCCCAGTATTTTCAGACTGAGACACAAAGATACTACTGCTTCTGGTTCCTGTGAAGAACAGAGATTAACGTACAAAGGCAACTATAATAGTGAAGAAGGACACAAAAATTAATGTACAAAAAGACACTACTGCTTCTGGTTTATTATCATGTACACAAATACAAGCCCCTCCCACTCCCTCTGTTCCAATAAAAATGAAGACGGAATCACAAGTTAAAGGAGGCTAAAATACCTTTGCAACTATCAGAGTTTATTGCTTCTGGTATATCGATCCAGAAATCTCGAATCAAGTGTATGGATCCACTTATTTTCAAAAATGAAACCAAGATGGGGAAATAATTAAATTAATTTGATTGAATGGCAACGGGACGTCAAACCTACTTAGCTGATTGCCTTTCTTTTGATAATATCTCATGCTAATTCATCCACACCAACATCAAAATTGAGCAATGTAAGCCTAAGCTCAAAATCTCAAGCAAAATTCAATCAAGGCTCACAACTGGGCTTTATAGTCCAACAAAAGTCGACTATAAGATATAGATATAACAAAGTAAAACGGAGAAAAATCAATACTTGAACTATCTTTGTGACATGGTTAAAACTTGACGTAAAAGCCCACCTACCTTCTCCTTCACTAAGTCCTCCTCCTCCTGTGTTTTCAGTGTCCAAATTAGCATTTCCAGACTTCCTCTGATTTAGAAGGGATCGAGCAGCAGCAATGGCAGCAAAAGCGCGATCGACCACTTGCATTCGCTGAATGCGGTCTCTCTCGTCCTTGGGGACTTCCAGAATCTTCTTGAACTCCTCGTTCTTCTTCTCCAATTCTACCTCGCCACCCGCACTGTTATCAGGCAACTTCCTGGAGATGCCCTCAAAATGAGCCGCCTTCCTCTCGCGATCCACGGCTGTTTTCCACATGTCCAAGAAAGAGTTGTCATTGCTGGAAGCCCAAATTCTAAAGCTCCTCAAGCTTCTGTTTCTATCAAAGCCGACAACCAAGGACCGGGGGCAGGGCGCAATAAGATGTATGGGGACATTTATTGGGTGGGCGGCGGGTGAACAAGCAGAAGACGCCATGCTTAGAAATGGCGAGTGAACCAAAACAGAGGGTTGGAGTAATAGTGTCGATGACTATGAGGAAAGCAGAAAGTAGCGTGGGGCGTGAGTAACGCGGAGATACTGTCAACGATTTCACGAGTATCTTGACTGAAATGGCGGTACGATCCGTTTGGGGACACGTGTCCGCAATTAAGTTAATGACTATATACCTATTATCTATTAGTTGGTCGGTAGCGGTACGGCTTTTTTAATCTCAATTTCAATTTAGAGGACGAATTAGGAAGAGACCGGACGACGTGTAAATGAAATTTTAATATTTAAAAAACATTTAAATTAGATCTAAACTAACGAAAATTTTGAATATTTTATAAATATATAATTTTAATTTTAATAAAAATCAAATTTCATCATTTTTAATTTTTAATTAAATAATTTATTTTTTAAAATTATAAATATTAAAAAAATTTAAAGTATTTTTAATCAAAATACAAATTACAAAAGGATACAAATTTGTAATGGGCCTTAGACTCTTAATGGGTTGGGTCGATACTCGATAGGGCTTTTATTATTTCAAGGAATTGAATTTGCAGTGCGCATTCCTTCATCACTATTCAGCAACAGATTAGCCGCAAATTTTGTCTTCTAATTAATTATTTTACTTAGTTTGCAAGTAATTCACTTCACCTACAGTTTAGCTTTTATTTGTTGTTTTAGTTTTCTATTTTTTAAAAAAATAAAAATTGATAAAAAAAACACACTAATACAATACAAAAATCGATAAAGAAAACACAATTATCAATACAAAAATACAACAATCACAACATAAAATCACAACTCACAACCCAACTAAATCACTTGGAGTGAGCGTTATGAAATATTTGGTGAAGATTTAAAGTGCATGGTTATGAAGTCTTAGAGTTAAAGAGCATAGTTAAAAGTTGATAGACAAAAAGTCTTTGAGAAGAACTTGAAGATTGAAGAAGATCAAGTTCAAGACTAGTGTTTAATATGTTTTGTGCAAGTTGTTTTATAAGTCCTTTCAAGGTTTTACCATAGTGCTGAAAGAGCTCATATCATGCATATTGTATTCATATTTAGTATTGCATATAGGCTGTATAATCAAAAGGTATTATATATGTTTAATGTGTGTGAAAATCTTCTTGATGTATGATTGAATGCATGTTTGGTATTGCATGAATATATTTGTTGAATAAGTTGATTAAAGGAGGGATGCATGACTAAATTTATATGTGAATAAATTTATAAATAAGTTCACTTGGTATGATTTATGTGATGAAATCTTAAATGATATGAATTGATAAATGACTTAGTGAATTGGATAACACTTGTATGTTGTATGAAGTTGAATTGGTTATATAAGTGGTTGTATGTAATAAAGTGAATGAAATTAGTTAGATTAAAGTATTAAGGAAATTAAATAAATTTGATCCTGTAAAATTTTGTAAAATGTGTTAAGAAATATTCGGTATTAATTGAATTGTATTAAAATATGTTGGATTGGGTTAAGAAGTAGTTTGGTCTAAAATGAACCGAGGTGACCTGACCCAAGTTCAGTCGATTGACTCGGTCAATCGACTGAACCATGGCGATCGATCGATCGATTTTTGCAACAACCATAAATGACTAATTTTTATAACGATTAGTTTTTACAATAGCTATAAGCAGCTAGTTTTGTAATAGCTATAAATAGCTAGTAGGCCTTAAAACAGATATAAACATATATTATGTGTGTGATTTTTTGTAAGAAGAAGTATTCAAATCAATCTTACAAAGTGTTTGATCTATTTTAAGTATATTTTGAGTATATTGCAAGTTTTATATAGTATTTTATATGAGTAAAGTATTTGTATAAGTATTGTATTGCATTTTCATACACAAGTGTAGTTGAGCCCTTATACACCTTGGTGATTCAAGAGTAACTATTTTATAAGGTGTTTGTGAGAGAAGTATGTTTGTGCAAAGAAGAAGAAATTTGTAAGTATATTTTTATGAGGATTATTCCTTAGCCATAAAAGAAGAGAGTATTGTAAGATTGTTCCTTACCTTAGAAAAGGAAGTGATAGTTTATTTCTTATCTTTAAAAAGGGAGAGTAAAAAGTTATCCTTGATCATTGAAAAATGATCGTATTACGAACATGTAATTGTTTTATTATAATGCAAAAAAAATCTTAATTAGGTTCATTGGGGATTAGACGTAGGAGCAAGTGGACAATTTTGAACTAAAATAAATCGTATTGTACCTCTCCTCCCTTGTTCCTTTACTTTTATTCATTAATTTTAATTATTTTTTTTCATTTAATTTTAATTAAATTTGAATTTTTGTTTAACTTCTGATAAAAATTAGGTTGTAACTAAGAAGAAATTTTTTTAACACCTAATTCACCCTTTTCTTAAGTACTATATAGGACTAATACTGAGATATCCAACACTTACCTTATTTTCCCTTGTCAAAATCTCAAAGCTTCCATAGATTGTAATTGGTGGAAAGTAAGACGGGAGAGTAGGCAGCAATTGGTTGCTCCACCAATATGACCTCTAAAGCTTCTATGTAGTTTGTCATCACTAACTATTGTTATATACACTAAATAAAATTTTAGTCAGCACCTAACACTTTTGAATCCCAATTATTATAAAAGTGGTTGATTCAATCCCATTAAAAATTTGAACAACTCACTATGTTATTAACCGAGTACTTAGACACCCTTTGTAAAGGACTAGATGTCCTGTTTCAATACCATATTATTATACTACCTTATTGTTTAATACAGTTTAAGAGGATGTATCATCCATCATCACCCATTATTTTTTTTCCACTTACTTCTTTGTATAGGAATATAGGCTTACTATCTGCCCACTTGTTTTTATGACATTTTCCAAACATGGAACATAAAAAAATCATGACTTCTATAAAAAGTTTGTAGATTTCAAAGGAAAGATTCAACATATACATTACTATATTTGTAGTTTATGCTATTTTGGAAGGACAAAATAACAAATTTGAAAGCAAACATGACAACATCTAGAGTATGTTGACATACAAAATCACGTCACATAAACTTTTAAATTGGGCCTATATTTCTTTGTTTATGATTTATATAGCTTCTTTGCCTCCTCAAGCTCCCATTTACCTAATTAAACACCTCTGTCTTCGTCTCTCGACCCTAGTATATGATAAAGTAATATCTTCTTCTTCTACTAGCACCACCTTTGTGCAAAAATGACATCACCATGCCATTATGGAATTGAGGTGTCCATGAGGACATTGCAAACTATTTCAAACATAGGAATGAGGTTTTGTGGATGTCTAATTTTAGGGTACTTTATATTTGATTCCAAATCTACAACTTTTTTATCCTTTTTAATATCATGATGAAATAGTTTAATTGTAACAACCCAAAACATACCCTAATTGGAATTAGCATAGTTAAATGTGGATTAAATGGTTAAATTGTGATTAATTG
>JAOXYD010000136.1:29383038-29399201 GCA_028565735.1 Pinacopodium congolense | reverse complement strand
ATTAATAAAATTAATATTTAAAAGTAATTTATACTATTTTATAAATATTAAAAATAAAATAATAATTTTATTAATATTAAAAATAATTTAAATAATTTAAAAAAATGTTAGAAAATAAATTATAAATTTTTTTTTTTGACCTAAACAATAAAGAAGCATGTCAGCTCACATTCTTTACGATTGTAAAAGATAACGAGTTGAAGAGCCCCCGTTGGAATGACTTTAAAATTAATAAATAAAGTCTAATTTAATCAAATATTGAGCTAAAGTCGAATTTAAAAATAAATATTCGAGTTTAAGAATGTGAAAAATCAAACTCAAATTTGGTTTATGGCTCGATTTTTGATCTGTTATCATTGAGTTATAAAAAAAAACACTAAGTCTATAAATATCATATCCTTCGTCTGATATTGATTCGATGATTTATCAAATAATTAACTTTAAAAATAAAATAGTGGATCAGTAAATATAATCCAGCATTTTTATTATAGAAAAATAATTAACTTAAAACATATAATTTGTGGATTATGTACTTTGGGTCATGTTTCGCCTTATTTGCATATTTGATATAAATTTATATTTTTTATTAAGCCCAGTAAAAATAAAAAAAACCTATTTTCATCAAATGTAAAATTAATCCAAATATTAATTTGATAAAAACAAATTTTAATATATAACCAAACTTAAGACTATAACAACAAATAGATCAACCGAGTAATTCTAATTTTTCAATTAAACTAAAATAAAGGCTTGAATTTAATTTGCTTAATTTTTTTAAATATGAGACTTTACCTTACATTGAACAGGATCAAGATATAAATTATAACAATGAAACAATTTTAGGTCTTGAATTTTATGATAGGCCATAAATACATAAAAGGAAAAAGGTTACCCTTCTTAAGAATTGATTATTATACGTAATAGAAAAAACAAGTGTAGTAGCTGCCAGTTCTTTCAGGTCCACCCTTTGTTTTCCTTAGCCCACTTTGCTCCCTAAAAAGCTCTCATTGTCTGGTTCCGTACCTGGTTCATCATAATCATGGCCCATGGTGGCTACGGCAAGCGCCGCGTCGCCGAGCGCAAGCCCTCCGTCGGCCGTCGCTCTAAGGGACTAGGCGTCGACAAGAAGCCTAAACCTAAATCCGTCTCTCTCAAGAACCAGATTCGTTCCCTTGAGCGCATGCTCCGCAAGGTACATCGCTTGCATTAACAACAACACCAACACTATGCCTGCCTTTTTTTCCCTTTGAGATTAGCTTTTATTTTGAGAGATTCTTGGATTTGTTCCAGGAACTTCCACCCGAGGTCCGAGAAGCTCAAGAGAAGAAGCTCTTAGGGCTTAAAAAGAATCAGGAAATTCACACTCGTTTGGCTCTGGAACGCAAGATTTTCTTGCGAGATAGGAAGATTAAGTTCTTCGGTATACATACTCATGATCAGTTTCTTCAATTTGTTGTTTTTATGATTGTCTGTTAATATTGTTGATTTTGTGTGTGTTAAGAGAGAAGAAAGATAGAGAGGAGGATTAGGCGTCTCGAGAAGCTGCAACGCACTTCTTCTACTCAACTCAGTGATGCTGAAGTCGCCGAGCAGTTGGCTAAGTTGAAGGAAGATCTTGAGTATGTTAGGGTAAGCGGCTGGAATTTCTACGATTAATGTTTGGTATTTTGTAGAATTGATAATCTTAAATTTCATGTTCTTTTGTGTAGTTTTTCCCAAAAACGGAGAAATATGTGTCTTTGTTCACGGGAGGAGAGGGTTCAGAAATAGTTGACCGGAGGAATAGACTGCGGAAGCAGATCAAAGCCAACTTGATTGCTGCTGCTGCCAGTGGGAAGGATTTGGAAGGTATGTTTTTGCCTAATTTTCCGCCAGAACTTTTCATGAATACGTTTTGTAAGTGAAATTGTGTCCTTGTCTAAAGGTTTAGCCTGTTGTTTTGCCAGTCATGGTGAATTGGTTTATATCTTTTAATCAATAAAGAAGTTAAATATTAATTCATGCACACGTGCATATTTGCTTTCTGTAAAACATGTAATCAGGCCTCATTTATTTGTATTTATTATATTTAAAGAACTAAATACTCTCCAAACACAACAGAAAACCATGCAGCGAAATGATACTTTTTCTCTGTGCTATTCTACAAACTACTGAATGGATGGTGAACCTTAATGGTGGAAATGCTTGTGGTACATGAAAAGAACGCATCTCATGCTATTTTTGTATTGATCTGTCTGTTAAATTTTAAATTGATGTTATGCCATTATATTACTGACGGTGCAAAATTTAAATTGATGTTATTCCATTTCATGACTTTTCTGAATTAGAACTTCCAACTTTTGAATTTGTATGCATGATCAAAGACACCACGCACAAGAGGCAATTATGAAATAGTTCCTTCCCATACGAGATGGATAGCTTATAAGGCTGTTCAGTGCCCCATTCTACCTGCTACACATTCTATTGTCGTTGAATATGTTTTGATTTTTCAACTTTTGTCATCAAAAAAATCATTTTGGATGTCTCCTGACAGAGACGGGCAGTGAGGATGATGGGCTTTTGGATCTGAGTGACGATGATTTCTTCTTAGCTGGAAGCTCAAGTGATGAAGCAGATGCAGATGATGAATGGACAGATAGAAGTACTAGGTATTTAATTACTATGAGGGAAATGCATGCTCATAATCATTACAATGGTTTGCTAGGCAGCTTTGCTCTTGTGCTGAGAACTTCATTTGCGTTTTGTCCTTGCTTCTGTCCATTGCAATCAAAACCAAATTAAGAGATTAAGACAAGGATAACAAATTTTTATGTTGATATTTTGGGTTCTTTTGGTGCATTTTCTCCATTTGATGTCATATGTAGGATTGTTATTTTACTAATTTGTATGCACCAGATAATGTAGTTTTCATTGTTTCAGAGAACAGGCTTCCAGTGGCATAGCAGCATCTAGCATGTCTAGTGATGAAAGAAATCAGGTCATCTCTTTACTTTCATGAAGATATTGTGTTGTCCTATAAATATCTGTGCTTTTGTTTCTCACTTCAACTTAATCAATATAGAGACAGATATCTGCTAGGGCTCTCATGCCTCCTCCCCGTCCTTCAAAAGACCTAGTTTTGAAAGTGCACTCTCAGTCAAAGTTTGGAGCATCATCAAGCAAAAATTCTTGGAAACAGAGAGCTGAAATTTCAACGTCCAGCAATACTTCAAGTAGCAGAAATGGATCGTCCTTTAGAGCAGGGGGGTCTACAAACACTAGGACAGGACATAGTAGTAATCTAAGTTCAAACTCTGATGCTCATAAACCCCGGAGGAGGAGACGTCGAAAGAAGAAGAAGCACCAGGTCTGCAGTTTTGTCTAATTTTCCCTTTCCTTAATTTTAGCTCTACTAGTTATTTTGTTGGATATATTGGAAAGATGCCTGTTTGAAAACGTTTCCTGTTTTCAGATTTGAATTTTGGATTTTTTAAATACAAAAATTGATAAAGAACATAATAGAAATCGAAAAAAAAAAAAGCTAATACAACACAGAAATCGAGATAAACAATACAAAAAATTTATAAAAATGCACATAACCCAATATAAAAATACAACAACTACAATCGAAAGTTCAATCAAACGGCCCTAACTTATCTTCGGAGTTGGATGGGACCTATCTTTAAGTTCTAGGTGAGATCAACTGCAACAAGCTTGGTGATTGAATCTACCGGATTGAAATGTTCTTTTAATTTTAATCATGCTTGAGCGACTTATTGTTTCCACTCTTTTATCCTAATTTTGAATAAGTTCTTTTATGTTAGGCCCAAGATAGTGAGTTATGTTGGTAGGAAGGCATGGTAGAAGTTTATACTTGTTCTACAACACCTTTACTTAATGAGATGTATTACAAAACTTGTTTATATTTTTTTACAGAACCTTTGACTAGTGGAATGTGTACCCGAAGAAATTATGTTTTTAACAGTTATATTGCTTACAATAATCCTAGTTGGTACTTAGTAATAGACGAGTACAAGCTCTTAGGAGAGATTAGTTCGTTTATAGTCGGCGACCTTATAGACGTATATAAATTTTAGGCTTTGATTTCACAATAATCAGAGCATTCTTTTAAGTTCCTAACTGTAGTTGGTGAGGCGATTTAGAATAAGGATTTGCTTCATTTAGTCCGAATAGGATTCGGGGAGCTTTCGTGGCTTTTCTCCTTTTCACTTTTAGATAAATAATTAGACGAATGGGTCACATACAGAAATTACTTTAATGTTGTGCTGGCAGCTTCTGCCTGGATCATTTACGCTCTGTATTTTAACATTTACTTTCATTTACAGGAATGAAAGTGAGTCGGCACAGGATCAGTTGAAGTAGATTACCATAGCAGATGTATCTGAATTCTTTTCAATTTCGATCATCGTTCGCTTTCAATTTTACTAACTCTGTAATGGTTTGTCTTTAAAATGATTGCTATGAAGATCTTGTCAAAGAGTTAAATTTGTGATAATTTTTATTTCAATTTTACATTTCTTTGTTCAAATATTTGTTTCCTATATGAGCCAACTGATAAAGTTTGCTCTGAACCAAATAGTTAATTTTTTTGAAAAAAAGATACATTTTTGTTACGACATGAACTTACCATTTTGTTATTACTTATTCGCCGATTTGCGCTTATTTTCGACCGAAGGAAGCCCGAGGCTTTCGAGTACTCTGAGATTTTATGTGATAAGTAATTTTTAAATGCTTTGCCTAGTGAAGAATAAGAAAAAAGATTAGTGCACTCTAATAGGACAAAATTGATAAATAAGGAATTTGCAATTTTATTTTTTAACTTTTCTACAAAACCAAAAAAAAATTATTTTTTAACTGCAAAAATTAATTAATTAATATTATAATTTAATAGTTTTATTTATTAGTATTATTATATAATAATAAACATTTAATATCCTATTATATTAATTAATTAATATATTATTTAATTTTTGTTATGTGGTTTATCAGTTGAGGAATTGTGTGTGTCAAAAATGATCTTATCGGCAAAATCTAATGACAAAATTCAATAAATAAATTTATTTTTAAATTTTTAATAAATATCAGGATTTTTATGAAATTATTACTTAGAAAAACAATAAAGTGGTGTCGAAATGAGAAAAAGAAACAAATTCGAACAAGATTGAAGGCGTGTTTTCGGTGAGAGTATATATAGGCAGAGTTTACCCTGGCTCAAGGGAATAAATAAATAATAATAATAATAATAACAGAAGAAATTGGAAGAAGAATGTTGGTGCCGTTTTACGTGTTGGGTTTTTTTCTTTTTAAACTAAACGGTAAAAACATACAGATACCCGAAAGTAAAAGGTGAATGCTCAAGTTGTATTACTATTTACTATACGAAACCGAACGAATCAAACCCATCAGGTCCAGAACCTCTCCCTCTCTCTCAGTCACATTGAAGAAGGGACGAAGATTACACATGGAAATTCCATTGAAACGTTGCCTTCAGCTGTTTCTTCTGGTCTCATTATTATTAGCCTACAACAACAACATACTCTTCGTACCGGGAGTTCTCGCCGACGGTGTCACTCCCGAGGAAGCCAAACTTCTCCGCGATGAGGTAACTGATCTTTTCCTGTTCTATTATAAATTGGAGCCTTGTTTTAAGGATTGTTTCTTTTTTCCTTTATCCCTTTAAGATAATAATTCTGAACGTACTTCCCTTTTTCTTTTTGTATGTTGTTGGGTTTTTTGCCGAGCTTGATCTGTCCATGGTTTTGCTTGGATCTTGTAGTTGATATTTGAATTTGAAGTTGGCTTCTTTTTCTTTAATGGCATTGAAGCAATTGTTTTATCTGTTGATTCAGAGCCAGTATATTAGCTAGCTTCATGAGAAATGACTATTAAATCTATCCAGTTTATGAATGAATGTACAAGTAAAGATGGTGAAATAGAGAATATTTATCTACTTTTTTGCACGCTTCACGACTTTCTACTTGATGGTAAGGCTAAAGTTAATCAATTTTTGTGTGATCAAGTTCATTGGCGATGTGTGATTCTTCCTGATGATTTGTAAGTTTTCAGGATACTATCTTTTGGTTGACCACTGACTTTCTTGGATTACTTAACAATTGTTTATGCAAATCAAGGTTATGAAATGGAAATTAAATTATCTGTGAAAAAACATTTTTTTTTCTCTTCTTTTGTGTTAGCATTCTTTAGTTTCTGTAAAGGGAACTTTCTTGCCTCTGTTCTAAATTCAGTTCTGGCACTACCTTTGCCGTGTTAATATGATTAATGATTTTTCAAAAGGAAATATGAAAAAAGAAAATTAGGAAAACTGTTGAGATTATTTCATTTTATCAATTAGTGATACATTTTCTTCAATCCTATAGGTTCGTGAGATGTTCTATCATGCTTTTGATGGATATATGGAACATGCATTCCCGCGTGATGAATTGAGACCTCTATCATGTGAAGGAGAAGATACACTTGGGGGTTATGCCTTGACCCTGGTTGGTATAAACTTCTTTTTGTGTCTTTATATTCATTTTCATATTTGAACCTTGATTGCCTTCCTATCACTTTAACAGATTGACTCCTTAGATACATTGGCTCTGCTTGGTGACAAAGAGTGGTTCACTTACTCTGTGGAATGGGTTGGTAAAAATCTTCACTTTGATATAGTGAGTAAGCATTTTCTTCCCCCATCTGTTCTTGTTTTCAGCTTATGTTTCAGGGTTATCAACAAGAATTTAGTATCGCACCTTGTGTTATTTAAATTGCTTCAAAAGCGTAACTTACATATTTTATGTGCATTTATGTATCTATTGCTTGTTGCAATTTCAATACACAATTATGGGATCTTGGATACTGCCTTTCTTTATGTTAAAGGGTTACGTGGACATGTGGGATGGTTTTGTCCATTTTTATTGTGTGTGATACATGCATCAACTATCAATTATCAACTAGCCGTAAATGAAATATTAGCTTTCATAACTGTTACTTTCAAAACAAAAAAAAAGCTTTCATCACTGTTGGCCTTATAGTGTTGCTGGATGCATTTCTTTGAATGCTGGATTTCCAGTTGGGTCTTCTTTTGAATTTATTTTGCTTCAACTTTAAATTTTGATAAGCACAAGATCATATGAAACACCTAGTGACATCCTTATGAGATTTAGTTTCTTCCTTCACAACTGGATGCAGAGAAGTCCTTTATCTGATTCTGCGATGCGATTTATGCTTCATTAAACAGCCACTGAACTATAGGATTAGGATTTAAGACCCTAGGCTTTCAATTTCATTAGGAAAAACTAACACGAACTCTATATGAGACGAGTGCATTTTTGAGAACCAAGGCTTCAACCACAATAGACACTCTTCTGTCCACATCAATTCTTGTTCAAAATTTGCAGAAATTTAGCTAAACTAAGAGCCACTTTATTACTTATCGTTCTTACCTAGTTAAAAGAAGATTATCTGAGCTGTGTTAGAAAATATCTGTCAGGATGTGGCCAAATGTACAAATTCTTCTTTCCTAGACAGAGCTCTTACCATATTAGTGGGTTGGCTCACTTTCAACCACTACACATGGGAGTCCCATCTCCAATGCAAGTAAAACTCAAAATGTCAGCTTTCTGCTGCAAAATTTTCTATTGTATATATATTGTATGTGTTGGAAAAATTTTTAATGCTTCTTTTGTTTGCTTGTCCACTCTGTCTCTCTCTCTCGTTTGACCTTTTAAGTATTGTACAGGTGTATTTATTTGGTTCAGTTTATAATATATATGTATGAATGTGCCCCGTATCTGCAGAATAAAACAGTATCTGTCTTTGAGACTACCATCCGGGTCCTTGGAGGTTTACTATCCGCTCATCTTATTGCAAGTGATTATGCTACGGTATTTTCAATGTTGACCTTTGTAGAATATTTTTTACAATCATGTGTTTGTTAAAAGTATACGTTTACATTGGTTTTAAAGCTAGCTTTATTTTGCTGTTTCTATGAGGTAAATATGAATGGTTATGCAATTCAAATACTTATGCAAAAAGATGATAGTTATCCTAAATATTTTGTTTTAGCATGCCTTACATCTCTCTTGTTCTCTTGCCCTTTGCACACACACTACAAGCACGCCTGAACGCTCACTTGTGTGCACTTGCACGTGTGCACACTGACACATGCACATGCTTTTGAGGATTGTATATATTTCCAATTGCACTCACACATGAGGACTGTCACTTCTAAATTAGATAAAATGTGAGTTCTATTTTTTGAACAAGTTGATAGTTGCAATTCATAGATATGGCTTAAACTGGTAACTTGCAGGGTATTATTAATTTGGACTTAATGTAGTTGATTGTACTTGAGCAAGTTTAATTAATTTTATCTGTTTCCTTTATCAGTCCTCGCAATAATGCAACTTCAAATATTGTATGCAGGGCATGAAAATGCCTTCCTATGATAACGAATTGCTTCACTTGGCTGAGGATCTTGGTCGAAGAATGTTGCCTGCCTTTGACACACCAACAGGTATGATTACTGCTGGAAACTAAGGGGATGTTTGGTTGAGATTTGGTTATTGGTTTTGGTTTCTTGTTTTTCTAAATATAGAAACCGAAAAAAATAGTACAGAAACAAAAAAAAAACAATACACTAATGCAGCACAAAAATTAAAAAAAAATAGTATAGAAATCGAAAAAAAACATATAAAAATAAAAATAAAAAACGGAAACGGAAACGGAAAACTGAACTAAACTTGCTCTGCTGTAAAATTCTTTGGCTTTAAAAGATAGCTTTAGTGATATTATGGGTTTTATCTCGTTCTCTATTCTACTGCCTAAACTTTGTTTCTAAAGAATCCATATGTTTTGAATGCAGTCTGTTCAAGTTCACAAACCTCTCCCCCTATTATTACTATTTTGAACTCTTGACATATTGTAGGAATTCCATTTGGATCTGTGAATCTACTGCATGGGGTTGATGAACATGAAAGCAAGGTCTGTAGTTTACTACTTATCCTTCCAAGGAAAGTTTTCGATAGGTCTGTGTAGTTAGTTGTGGTTTCTGCTTGAAGTACGCAACCTTTTTAACTGGGTTTGAGACTGCGTATTTAACATATTCTTTGCTGGTGAATAGCACACAAAGTTTTAGAATTGTGACTAGGAACTGAGTATCTGTATATACTTGTAGTTTCCTTGATATGTTTGAGCTGCATACTATTTAGTAGACATTAAATTGCCAATGTTGTGTATTTAGATAACCTCAACTGCTGGTGGTGGGACTTTGACTTTGGAATTTGGTGTGCTTAGTCGGTTGACAAATGATCCAAGTGAGTACTTATTCATTTGCTGAGGGATCAATTTTCTCATTCTTTCCATCTATGGTTTTTCTAATAGGGTATTTGATTATTATTTTTAAAAGGAGAACTGCATTGACTTGAGCTAAAAAGTAGGCCTTGTGTTAGTTACATTATTTACTTGAAATCACCCCCTGACACGATGATCCACTAGTTTGAGGCTTGTTGAGAGATCTCATATTTCTCATCTTAAGCTTCTCATTTCTAAACGATGCCAAACACTTGCTTTGTCTTTCTTTCTTTAGAAATTGACTCTGATGACTTCTGTACTGGAAAATAACACCTTAATCTACTGCTTCTCTGGTCTTGGCAAATAATGCATTTAATCCTATTTGAACACTATGTTTTAGGAAATCAAATTGGAATATTTTTCAAAAAGAGCTCTCTTTCAGGATAAAATATCCAGAAAATTTTGCCTTGCAAGTTAAATTGATAATATACAGCGTGATCTGACTCTTAAAAGGTCATTTTTCCTATATATTTGAATTGATTGTCAAATAAGTCTGCATTACTTTTGGTGAAACCTTTCTCTAATTCCTTTGGTTCTTCAATGGTTTGCAAAGGGAAATTATAAAAAGAAAATCTCCCATTTTAAAAATCAGTGACATAACATATCTAGCCAATAGCAACATTATAAGTTGATTCACCACGTGCATGTTTTATGATGAATTTAGGATGCAAACTTTTTTTTTACCCTAACTACCTATTTTCTCTATTGGAAAAAAGGTTCTGAAAATGGCTTGTTCATGGTATAAAGCTGGTCTTCTCTTATATTTATGCATCAGAGCTTACAAATTGACTGTTTACTTTGTCATTTCTATTGTCCTTCTCATTCTTGGTTTATAAATTGCTTTTATGCTCTTATCTGTTTACTTTGTCATTTCTATTTTCCTTCTCATTCTTGGTTTATAAATTGCCTTTATGCTTTTATCTTCATGGAAACAGTCTTTGAACAAGTTACCAAGAATGCTGTACGTGGATTATGGGCACGCCGCTCCAGACTGAACTTAGTTGGTGCTCATATCAATGTATTTACAGGTGAATGGACACAGAAGGTAACATTCCCTTAGACAGCACTATAGTGAACATTGTTTCTTAGCGATCTGTTTCATAAAACCATAATGGTTTATACATGCAATTTTCCCTTTGGTAAAAGTAGATGGTAGTTATTTTGTTATGCAAATATCTTTATTTTATTAAAGGAAAAAATATCAAGAAAATTTTAAAATGCACACTTGTATAAGAATGTGATATCAACAATCATACAAGATTTGCAATATGGAAGCTATTCATACGTTTATAGGATGGAAAGTTTCACAAAATTTGACAGAATTCTAACTTCAAATGCTTTCCCTTATTTCTCTTGACAACTTTTTTTAATCTAACTTCAATGCGATATCTTGTTGCCCCCTTTACACATAATTTTAGTTTATTGATATGAGAACATGAAATATTATTCCTTTTGAATTGATTGTTGCGATTCTGCTAGAAATAACGCTCATCCCATAATGATTGATGACTCTATATAGCCTTGATGGTTTAAGCTTCTGTCAACCTTTTTACCTTTCATAAAGAGATGTTTATACTGGTGTTTGATATGTATGAATAATTATGCTTTCTCAAGAATAGTATTATTCAGGACAATTACACTCTAATGTGGAAAGTTTTTGTACGAGTAACTCATCTGAAGATTGGATTTGATTTGATTTTTCTTTTCTTTTTTTTCAAGTTTTTGTTTTGGGTGGTCCTCTCCCTTCTTTCTTCAGTTCATACCATTGCAAATTAGTTTGTGGTGCTTATAACCTTAGAAAATTTTTCCATATATTTTGTGCTTGCTCTCAGAATTTGAACAGTGGAATTACATTTTTTCCCATCTATTGAATGTTGCAGCTAGGTTAGCTTTATACATAATATCTTAGGACCCATAAAATGGAAATTACTAATTCTAATCCCATGATTTATGGGATACCCTAACCGATAGGAAACTTAAGTATATATAAGCAGTCACATGAATTTGTTAAAACAGCTAACCTAAAGTATGCATGGTTTTGCCACATTTGCAATGCATAATCATACTTCTTTCATGACAATTTCATACTGCAGAAACATCTGTTCTCACCTAGTAGGTTAGCAATTAAATCTTAGTTTCTTGCTGTTGGCAGGATGCTGGAATAGGAACAAGTATTGATTCATTCTATGAATATCTATTAAAGGTATGTGTACATGATCTAATATGTTGTTTGTTAGTATCTGGGTTAAGCTTAGTCTCCAAGTCAATACCTTTGGGTAGTGATCCCTTTTGGTATCTGGGTTTGTTAGTATCTATTAAAGGTATGTGTACGATGGGTGGGCGGAACTATGGGTTAATCATAGTTTGATTATGAATATTTTCCTTTGTTGTACACTATCTTGGGGCATCTTTTCATTGAGATGCTTATAAGAGCATTCCACTACTACACACGGGAAATCCAATTTTGCAAAAAATGAAAAAGGACATGTTATACGCTCTCTGTTCGTCCTTCCAGAGAATGACAGTTTTCTCCTTATAATTCATTATATATATGTACTATGACTGGTGTTTTTATATCTACAATAAGTGAAAGCATTTTCACTCTTTGCAGGCCTACTTGTTATTGGGGGACGAGGAGTATCTTTTCATATTCAAAGAAGCTTATGCAGCTGCCATGCACTATCTCTTTAATGATCCTTGGTAAAACTAGTTTCTGATGTCTCATTATATAAATGTGTACTTACTCAAGAACTTGTTAAAGGATAATCACCCTTCACAGTCTCTCTTCCCCTGTATATTTCCTTTCTTCTGGGGTATAAGTTGACTCTTGAATTTATACTTATGCACAGGTATGTTGAGGTAAATATGGATTCTGCAGCTATTGTCTGGCCTTTATTTAACAGTTTGCAAGCTTTCTGGCCAGGCCTTCAGGTTTATCTCTTTTCTTTATTTTTCATTACACAACTGTAAATTTTTAAGTTTCACCTTTTATTTCTTTGACATTGAGATATATATGGACTAGATTATCTTTATGTTTTGAAGGTTTTAGCAGGGGACATTGATCCTGCTATTCGAACACATGCTGCCTTCTTTAGTGTCTGGAAAAGATATGGATTCACTCCAGAAGGTTTTAATCTTGCTAGCCTAAATGTGCAGGTAAGTGTCATCACTGTATAAACCAAATGAATTTTTATTTGTAGTTTTCTTGTTTTCATCAGAGTCTTAATTAAGAGCCTGATGTGGTGGAACTGAACCCAGTTGCTTTCTCCATTAACAAAGAGTATTCCTATGATAATCTTTGAATTTGTGCACTTGCAATCTGATCTTCAGCTTTCATTCACTGGAGTTCTAGATTTTGCAGAAAAAAGTTCTTTTGCTTAAAATATCCATGCACTCATGTCCTAGAGCCAAAAAGTTGGTGTGTGATAAACTTTTTAGGTTTGTAGCATCTTGAATTAGGGTGAGTCTGTGACCCCATGATTAACTCTTTGGTTCAGGACCTGGATGATAAGATATCTTTATCCTTCTTTCGATATGTAATTCTACAACTTATGATGGTAGTTTGTTTCTCAGTAGCATTTCTGATCTCACTATCCTTTCCTGCATTTATTCTGCAGCATGGACAGAAGAGTTATCCTTTGCGACCAGAGTTGATAGAAAGCACATATTGGCTTTACAAAGCTACCAGAGATCCCAGGTCAGCACAAAAATGCTCAAAGTCCACATTTGTTTTCTTTCTGTTTTTATCTTTTAGTTATATATATATATATACACAACATGAATTCGTGATTTTTCTACGTACAATTACAAATTTCACTGAGAAAAAGAGGAAAATGAAGCCAATTTTCATGAAAAATGGAAGTTTTTATTGAGAAATGGCAGTTACCAATTGAAAAAATCTTGCAACGCCAGCAAATATCTTGTTCATGAGATATTGATTTGGAACCAAAATATTACTTTTGGATAGTGAACTGTGATCAAAAGAAGAGCCCTTTTGTTTTCTTCACTCACAACCTTGTTTCCTTATAATCTATTGTTTTTTAATTTTATGCCATAGGTAATGCAAAACTTTTACTACATCTAATTCCTAGTTTGTCATCCCTGCGTAAACTTTTTCTGCTGTAGATATCTTGATGCTGGAAGGGACATGGTCGCTAGCTTGCAATATGGGGCACGATGTCCTTGTGGTTATTGTCATATAACAGATGTAGAATTTCATAAGAGAGAAGATCATATGGAGAGCTTTTTCCTCGCTGAAACAGTAGGTATCAATTACCAGTTGCTCTGAGGCCAGATTGTTATTTGTTCCTAACACTGCTTAGGGTGTTTATGCACTTGTGATCTTTCTATTTAAAAGAAATTTTGGGCCGAGGGTTGGGATTGGGAGCAATGTCAGCTAGAAATTGTATTGCACGAACCGAACGGACATCTGTTTCTTAAGTGTGTGCTCGTGTTAGTATGTAATCTGCCACATAAATTTGGCTGTCCTGCATTTTTTTTTTTTTCTGTCCTATTAACATTTGCATTTCTATCACATTTATTGATTTCATTGTAACCCAATCAGTTTTCTTAATACTTTGCTAGGTCAAGTATCTTTGGCTTCTTTTTGACTTAGCTGCTGGTCCTGATAACCTCGCAGAGAATGGACCATACAGGTACGGAGTTGGTACTTGAACACTGACTTATCTGCTTACTAGTTCATTTTCTTGCTTATTGCTCATTGCTGTGATATGATTTCAGATACATCTTTAATACTGAAGGTCACTTACTGCCAGCAACACCCCAGATAGCTCTCGTAAAGGAACATTGTTCATATTTTGGTGCCTACTGTAGAAGTAGTGATATGGAACTAGAGTCTCATAAATCAGATGGCTCAATAAATCCCCCAGAAATTAATGCCAGCACAATTTATGGGGATTTACTTCATTCTGGTTATTCATCTGATGCCAAATTTTTTGAGTCAACTGCCACATCAGGAGTGATGAAGGTTGGTGCTGATTTGATTGTCTAACTTTCATGTACACCTAATTCTTTTTATTTTGTGTGTTTTCTCTCTTCTTTTTCTCTCCTGCTTTAAGAGCTAATTTCCCAGTGTGATAGGTTGTTATCATGTCTATGTCTATAAAATGTTTTGAAGGACAGCTGTTTTATTGAAACAATTGCGAATTGGTATGTTTGTTGCCTGGACAAGGTTATCAATGACCTGTGTTGAGTTAAGCAGAAAGTGAAAGTAATGGGTCTTGTATCTGTTATATTACCTTGCAAGTCTGTTAGATTTGCTTCTTTCAACTGATAATTCTTGCTTCTTTTGTAGGGTGTTTGTCCTGGGTTAACCCATGGACAAAAGTATGGTTTATCATACTCAAACTTAACTGTTGCGACTCAGGAGGTTGAGTCCACTCACACAGGACAGGATGTGGTTAAGAGTCGATCGGTCTTGGTTGTTTCCAATCTAAGTGCTGATGATTCTGTATCCTCCGACACCAGTAATCATGGTGATAATGTTCAACAATCAAATCAGGAAGGGTGATACTTACTGACAATGAGAAAGGCCTGCCAGGTGCGTCTAGATTCTTTATAACCAAATTTTCGCTCAACCATGAAAATACAAGACGTCTGAATTTACATGCTGTTGGCTTTTGCCAAAAGATCTGATATAATTGGAGGTGGAAGTGGAAAAGTTTCTGATAAGCCAATCTGATTGGCTTCTAATTGAGGGGTAAAACAACGTGATCTTTTCTGCTTTTAAGACTTCCATTTTTCAATGTTTGAGCCGTCCGACGATTGTAGCTAGAGTCCGCATGCAAGCTTGAGCAAAGAATTGTAAGCAAGCAGTAATATTGGAATCCTGTGGAGACAGGAGGCAGGAACCCCAGCACTTGCTTCTAGGTACTCTTTTTTTTTTTTTTTTCCGAAAAGAATCTGTACATTACCGTGAATTCATAAAGTTGATTCAATTTGTAAGCTGTCAACACAAGAAGTTAGGAAGCTGGTTGATCCTTGTTGAAAAGTTGCCAGGATGCTATTCATGTCTAACCTGATATGAAGGGCAAGGTGGTGCTTCAGAATTGGTACAGATTCGATACAATGATCTAAAACAGGATTTATTTATACAAGAACGTCAACGAAAAGTTTTTTGCGAATTGTGTAGCTTTAAGCTGATTTCTATTGACAATATTTTTTTACAATAACTTCTTTTCCATTTTCATTTATTTTGTCACATATGTTGAGATTTTATTTACGAGTGATTGTCTGGTAGGGTATGTCGAGTTGGATGAGTAAAGTGAACACTGGCATTGGCCATTGAGCATCAAATTCTTAATGTCAATGTCCATATTAGAAATCAGATGCTGAAAATGAATGATGAATATCCAGAATTTTGTATTTGCATTTATCTTTAGGTTTATATTTCCTGAAAGTTAATGATCCTACAAGGTAGGCATGAAAAGCGCTATACTCGAAGGGCATAATAACAAGTCTACCAGTGGACAAAATCCACCGATCTAGTACTGCTAATGGTATCTTCAATGATAACAGTTGTAATGAAGTTTTCAAGGAGAAGGTTAAATCAACGTTTTAAATTTCGTTTCGTACTGGCCGGAAAACGGAACGGAATATTCGGATTCCGTACCAGGTTTAAATACCGGTCGGTACCGGAAAAAATTAAAAAAAATTAAAAAAAAATATTTTTTTTAAAGAAAGGAAAAATTTTGTATTTTAATATTTTTTAAGTTTAAAACTATACAATATAATACATTTATATACTATTTTATAAATTTTATAAAATTTAAAAATTAATTTATAATTTTAAA
>JAOXYD010000136.1:29346560-29363561 GCA_028565735.1 Pinacopodium congolense | reverse complement strand
CAAACTTCATTAATCACGTTAGTAAAAAATTAATTAAATTTACCCTTTTATTTGAATTAAATGAGTTTTAAAAGATTGATGATTATATTTAAAACTTTTAGAGGTTAGACATTGAAATAAAAAAAATTCAAAAGGTTAATCACTAACACATTTATTATCTTCTTTTTAACATAGTAATCCATGTAATTTATTCTTTTTTATTTTAATCTTTAATTTATAGAAATTAAAATTAAATTTTTTTTAATTAAAATAAAAATATTAAATCACAGGAAAAAAAACATTCTGAAATTAATCGACCCATTTTGTAGATAACTAATTAATGAAATCTGCCAGTGCCTGGGTCCCTTGATCAGTGCTGCCCTTGGACCATTAGGGTTCAATTAGTTGGAAGGGCCACAGAAACAGGGGGCTCCCATGCATGCATCAGCAGACGGACTGGAAGATCGAAGTCACTTTAACGTTTATTAATGGAGGGTCTTCTAACCTTTTCATGGGGCTCATTTTGTTGAAAATCATGACCCAATCACAGTGTTCGAATATCTTTTAACGTACATGCGAATTTTTGCTGGTGGATGCACACCGATCCCTGTCACTATCTGCCTTCTGTACAGATGCTAACACTTTGCCAAGCAAAATAAAAGCGCAGGCCCTCTCAAACACTTGAAGTCTCGAGAAACAAAGGAACTATGAATGAATTTTCTCCTCTCCGGTCCTTATTTTAGGGATTTGGATCATTCTCATATTATTGCAAAATTAACTATTAACTAAATCAAGTTTCACAGAATAAACAAAGCTTTTTAATACGTTGTCAGGTTATAAAATTAACCCTAAGTTTAATTAGAAGAATGAATCTTCCATTAACCGTGCTTTGTAGGAGTAATTATTGATTAGATAATGAATCCAACTTACTCTATAAATACTTCTATAGTGCTACGAAGTTCTTACCGTGTCAATCAATCTAGAGTTCATTTTATACTCTGCAACTAGGGTTTTTTTAATACAAAATATGGCTAAAATTGCGTTTTAATTATTGGTGTTTGAAAATTTTAAAAACATTATAATATTTTAATATATTTAAATAAAATTCTCATCTGTATAAAACATTTAAACTCTACATAGACCTTTTTTTGTCAGAGTTTTATTTAAAATTATTAATAATTTTAAGTCTTTTGTCGCATAAATAATTGAGATGGATCCCGAATTTTTAATTTAAAGTAATAAAAGAGATTAAAATTTTATCATATTAACAATTTTAGACAGAATATTCACGAAAATTAAGGATTTATGAACTTAAATTTTAAATTAAAAATTTTTAAAAATATTTGAATTTAAATTAAATGTTTTATAAGGGTTTGAATCTTAACTAAATATAGAAAATTGATAAATTTTAAATTTTTTACCAACATTAAAAACATTAGGTATATTTAATTAAGAAAAGTAAAGAAAATGAGATCTCCAAATAACAGGATCAAGAAACTCAACCACCAAGCTTGTCTCCTTCTGTAAATCTTGGGGATCCTCTTTTGTCAGCCAAAAGTTGATTTGATATCCTCTTCGATTTCAGTTAAACACTTACAATTTGTGTTACGACATAATTTCAGGATCAATTGAGGATTCACAAAAATCTTCATGATTGACTTGAAGCTAATCCAATAACAAACTAATGTTTTGTTGACTTTCTAGGGTGATTGATGTCGAGGATTAAAGCAATACTTTAGCTTTTGATTGACCTAAAACGCGTTCGTTGGGTAGCAGAGATAATTATATAAGCACAGGGCAGGCTGTTTCAGGCTATAGTTTTTACTAGACATTCTAAGCAAAGAGTGCCCTGGTCAGCCCCCACCGTTTTATGCCAGTGTCTCAGATTCTACCAACATATGGAATAATATTATTGCGAGGAGAGATTCTCGCGTATTGCATTTGTAGGACCAGTTTAATAAACTAGTTTGAGGATCATTATTTGTTATTAAGTAATGTAACTAATGCACGAACTATTATATTTGACTATTCTGCCTTGTCAAGGTATCAAAATGGGGTCACCCACAGATCATAACCCACAGAGAATTAATATTTTAGATGTTCCATGTGAACATTGAATTCAGTGAAAAGGTTCAGTTTAGAGAATATAAATCAATTTAGAGAGTAATCTTGGCCTGCCATTGGTAATTAATTAATGCTCTAAGTTTTGGTTGGTTGTTCTATGAATTTGATGCTTCCAATTAAGTAATTTTTCATCGAATTAGTTAACAATCATATGCTTGGAAGTCAATCTAAGGATTATAAAATATAAATAGCATGCTTAATTAAGTTGAAAATTGTTGAGTTAAATTATATTTAAAAAAGTCTATGAATCAATTATAAGCAGTTCCTCTATAAAATTTTTTAGGTTTGGTACGAGTCTCGTAAGTTTAACTGATGGAAGTAGGTGGATTGAACAAAGTAAATATAAACCGATATGGATATTGTCAAATTCATCCAAATTAAGATGAATGCTCAGCATTTCCTAGCTTGCAGAAATATAGGATTTGGCAGGTATAGAAATCAATTCTCAACTTTAAGGGGAAATCGATAGAATCTTGATATTCATGTGGTTCAATCTGGATTTGGGTGGTCAGATGATGGCCACAGGACCACACGATCACCTGTGATATATGAACATGATATTTTGGATTGATCTTAATCACATATATTAGGACCACCTAAAATTCTACACATAGCCTATTCCTGCATGATTGCTTTGTAAAACAGAAATTTTCCCAAAAGTTATTCTCTAGTGGAAGTCATTTTCTTTACTAGATAAGGAGCACTTTTAGGGTTTTCAGAAATATAGCTTTCTTGTGCTTTTATACATATTTTGGCTGCACCTAGAGCCAGAAATGAAAAGGTGAAAGGTGTGTTAGTGCTACTTTTAGCAAGTCAATGATGAGAAAATATTTGTATCCAGTAAATTATGGTCATTTTAAGTTGTCTCAAATGGTTACAGACGATTATCACCTATATAATCGATTACATAGTCAGCTCTATCAATAATACTATAACGTGTTAAAAGGGAAGATGTTGTTCGAAAATATATCACAATCAAATTTAAGTACAACGGAATAAAATTAAAAATTTTCTCCGTGATCGATCAATTAATTGGTTGTAAAGACATAAATCAAGTCAAGATTGGCTAATTATCATGTTAAGAGGATAAAATTATAAGAATTATAGGTATGTATAAGAAGAATAATAAGGAGAACAAACAAGAATGGGGTTGGGAGATGGTGATGGCGCTAGGGCACAGCTAGGGTTAGGGATGTTTCCTTCTCGTAGGGATGTGACCTGTCGCTAAGTGATCACCATGGCCTTTACACTGGCTTTAGATTTAGCGAGGATGACATGCATTATTGATTGACCTCCATATATGAATCTTGTAGGTGAAAGTCCTAAGCATATCACCACATTGCCCTTTCTCGACCAATTCCTCTCATCTTCATCATATCAATTTGTTTGTCCTCAAGCGTTAATTTGATTGAAACAAGTTTTACAAGGTCAAACTTGTCGACATTTTATGTGGGTACATGAATTGAAATAAAGCCACTTTGAGGATCCCATTGTCATATGGAACAAAGATATTACGAAATTTTTTTAGAATTAACTTCAAAAAAATTAAATTAATACTAATAAAAAAGGGAAATTAAACTCTATGAATTTTAGGAGTCGTTTGATTGAGCTTTTGGTTGTGATTTTTTATTGTAGTTATATTTTTTATTGAATTTTGTATATTTTTATAAATTTTTGTATTATCTGTCTAGATTTCTGTGCTATATTAATATTTATAATGTTCTTTATTGATTTTTGTATTTAGAAAATCTAAAAATCAAATCTAAAATCCAAAACCAATTCAAACAGCCCCTTAATTTCTTACTTATTTCTAAATCTCTTTCGATTTTGGCTGATCACTATAGAATTATAGAAAGACTCCCTATACTTATAAATAAATTTAGAAACAAATATAAATTTCTCATCTATAATGTAAACTTTAAAACCTATAATATATATAAAGAAATTTGGTTAATATATTATGCATATATTTGTATTGTCTCAAATGAATCTAGTCACTTTACCTATTGAACCGTACAAGCGGCTGCGAATGTTTATCTTTGCTTAAACAAGTGATAAATTAAAAAAAAAAACACAGCAAAGAAAAGAGGGAATAAAGAAAATTTATTCTTTTAAAGGTGGCGTCAGTAAAATATATTAAGAAAAATGACGATTCATGTGAGTAGATGAATTATTGGTTCATGTGATTATATGCATAATTGGAAGCTTCCTTGAAGAATCTGACCATTAATTAATTATAAAGGAGCATTACATGTTATTGCATTAACTATAATTGATTTGAGAAATGATTACTCTTCAATTTATTTATATTTATTTAGGTTTATTAGAAATGTAATTATTTGAAACTACATATAAATGATGAGTGATTAATGATGATATGGCTAAGTTAATGCTTAGGAGTGATTTTAAAATATGTTAGTCCCCAACTAATAGAATTATATTCAATTATGATCTGCCAATTTACTTTTTAACCGTACCAACACAAATTCTGCATAGCAAAGACAATTAAGGCCGACAGTCATCAATTTTCAATATCAACGTCCACAATCTATCCACGTGTCGCAAACCCACTAAATCAAGAACTTGATAAGACATACACATGCAGCAATAAACGCAAGCCTCTCCTTTCCTAAACACAAGATATATTATTGGAGGGTCTCTCCTCTAACTAGCTTGCAAGACCAAGAAGAGGACACACAATTAGAAGAAGAAGAGCAACAAAGGGGAGAATAGAAACAAGAAGAGCTATCACATCAACAGTGAGAGTCAATAATACCAAAAAGTCGGAATAGGAACACACAGGTCGGTAAGATTGTTCATCGATATCGGTGGTGGTCAGACGAGACATGGCAAGCGTGATATGCACCGAGCGGGATCTGAACTTCAAGGAGACGGAGCTCTGTTTAGGACTGCCTGGTGGTGGTGGTGGTGGTGGTCTGAAAACTGAAGTTACTGAGACCCCAAAGGCCACCGGAAAAAGAGGGTTCTCTGAGACTGTTGATTTGAAACTTCATCTTCAGGCTAAGGAAAGTGTCGTGGATCTGAATGAGAATCTGAAGAACATTGCTTCCAAGGATAAGAATAATCTCTCTTCTGCTACAATCAAGGATCCTGCTAAGCCCCCAGCCAAGTAAGTTTTATTGTTTTTTGGTATTATTTTTCTCTTTTCCTTCTTCTGTTTTATACTCATCAATCATATATGTAACTGCAGGGCACAAGTAGTAGGTTGGCCACCTGTTCGATCCTACAGAAAGAACATAATGGCACATAAGAACACTGGTGAAATGGAAGGTGAGCAGAAGGGAAGTGGGAGTGCAGCATATGTGAAGGTTTGTATGGATGGTGCACCATATCTTCGTAAGGTGGATTTGAAGATGTACAAGAGCTACCAAGAGCTTTCTGATGCCTTAGCTAAAATGTTCAGTTCCTTCACCATGGGTATGTATGCATGTTCTCGTTCTTTTCAAGCTCTAACTGAGTCAGATCCAGCATGTTTATACCTATCTATGAGATTTTAAGTTAACATGTGATTGTTAAATTTACTTATGAAGGTAACTATGGAGCTCAAGGAATGATAGATTTCATGAATGAGAGCAAGTTGATGGATCTGCTCAACAGTTCTGAGTATGTACCAACCTATGAAGATAAGGATGGTGACTGGATGCTTGTGGGAGATGTTCCATGGGAGTAAGTTTCCTTTTTTTCCAAAAACTACTGTGCATTAAACCGTCCAAATACAGTAAATTACGTGGAATAATGAAGCTAAATGGTTAAACTTAGGTCACAGCCGAATATGTACTACATCCAAAATTTCTAAAACTCTAAAAAAGTTAAATTAGTAACTAATTCATATAAATTAATCGATTTTATGTAGGATGTTTGTTGATTCGTGCAAACGCTTGCGCGTTATGAAAGGATCAGAGGCTATTGGACTTGGTATGCATCAATAAATTTTCCTATAATAATTAATTAATTTTCCTTGCTATTTTTTAATTGATAGGATTAATAATAATAACTTTTAACTCTTTTATCGAACTTGCAGCACCAAGAGCTATGGAGAAATGTAAAAGCAGAAGCTGAAACTTATATACATATTATAGCAATCCTGCTCGTTGCTGCTACATCTTTTTAGTTGTCTTTGTACCCTTGAAGACTAGGCCAGATATGGCCGCTTAAATTTGCTTGGAAGATGGATCGTGTTGCTTGGATGTGTCTGTATTTTAATCTTAATTTTATCGTAAATAGATATGAAAAGATCTAGACAATTTGTGATGGGACAAGAAGCAAATAAACTTAACCCCTACTGTCTGGCTTGATTATTACTAATTAATGTTGTTTTTTTTAATGTTTAGTAATTAATCACCACATATATATGTTTTTATATTACATGTTTGTTGTTGTCCTGGTTGTCACAGTTGTTGGGTGTTTTATTCCTCTTGAATTATAATGCAATCACTTATTTAATTCCATTAAAAGATTCCTCATCTGATTTTTTTGTTTTAAAAAACTAGTGATTAGTGTCTCTAATTAAGGAATTAATTATTGATGAAGAAAGCTTCTAATTCATGAAGGAAAAGTGGTGAGGGAGAGGGAACAAGAGCATGTGCATGTTGATGGGAGATTTCAATTATAATTCATGGAGAGTGCAGAGCATCTGGAGGGAGGGAGTGATTGTGGTTGGAGTTCAATAAAAATAAAAATAATTGTGTGAGCTAGTGCTACTTAGGAGCACTTGCATGTTCTAGGTTTCTTTGCCCTAATTTACCATTTTATGGGATCTCCAATATTTTGATTTGGGATCAATATCATATATAATATGCACCCCCTCTTTATCTTATTTTTCTCAACTACATTGACACATCCTAAACAATAAAAGATTTCTTGGATCTTGCACCACTTAGGTAGCCTCGTGTTCTATCTTTTAGGGAAATAATTTTAGATGGGTTATCAAAAGATCAAATTTTGTGGAATTATCTTTAAGATGCTTAAATTTGTTGATATAGATAATTGAGATATGTTAATTTATTAATATCAGTTACATTGAATATATTTTTAATTACAAATTACTTATTTATGATACGTAATTTATAAATTACTAAATACATAAAAAATTTTAATTAATGCATGAACAATTAGTCAATTGATTTTTTAAAAAACATATTTTACAAATTATTACATACACTTGAAACATATTCGGAATAAGGATATCGACTAGTAAATTTCCTACTATAAAAAATTAATTTCACTTGAAGTCTTACTCATTTCATTTAATTCTTAATATAATTATACTTATCAATAATTAGAGTCGTTAAGTATCATTTCATTATAAATATATAATACAGTGTTTTAAATATCGTACCGGTACTGGTATTAGTACCGGATTTGTCTAAAAAATAGTACGGTACCGATATCGATCAATACCGGTACTATTTCGAATAATTATTTAAAATTATAAATTAATTTCTAAATTTTATAAAATTTATAAAATGATATATAAATGTATTATATTGTATAATTTTTAACTTAACTTTAAACTCAAAATATCAAAATACAAAATTTTTCTTTTAAATTTTTTTTTATTTTTTTATTTTTTGTGGTACCAACCGGTATTCGCGGTACCGACCAAAACCGGTCGGTACCAATCAATATCAATTGATATTTGCATCTGGAATGGTATTTAATCATTCCTTTCCGATTTCGGTCCGAAACATACCGATATTTAAAAGTATGATATAATAGCCTTCTTTCACCGAATTAAGTAAAATTTTAAATCACAAATACAAGCCCAATGGTTAAACTATCTTTAATAAATCTTAATGTACTACATTTGTTTTACAACAGTTAATTAATTGAACCAAGAGAACTTTCACTCCATAAACCTAACTAAAATTGTTAATTGTGATAGCCGTGTGGCTAGATTCACCATTCATGGCGTTCAAAAACAGGATCAATGAAAAGCGTAAGTCTTTATGTGCTGAGAACTTGGTTAGATGAACTTGTTATCAAAAGATAATGATATTTTGGTGAGTCATTATTTATCCTCTGCTATAATTAACATCCACTAATCAAGATAATTAATCCTTCTTAATGAGTAGCTCGCATTAGATAAAATGCTCTTCATTAACTACAAAAGGAGACCGAACTTACTCTTAAAGAAAGTACCTTATCAAGTTGAGACTAAATAGAATATAAAAAATTATTAAATATTTAAAAAATTTTAAGAATAAGAATTAATGAGGATAATATAGCTTTATGTTTTAATGAAAATATGAGTTTTATTATATACGGCCATTCTTCATCTTCTTAATTAGAGATTAATATGAAAAATTAACATAGAATCAGAATTAACATTTTTTGATAATGAAATTTTTTTATTACAGATACTAACTTGTAAATTTGATGGTGTTAGATGTTTCCTTTTTGGCGTAAAAAGATATATTAGATATGTTAAATTCTTGTAATCAGAAATAAGAATGAAAGCTGATTGGCATATAAACAAATTTATGAATAAATATTTTAAGATTTTAGATGAAAATATAGGTATTTTGTATATTCTTGATCGTTAAGCAAGTTAACCTATCAAAATTAGCTATTGTAGGTCTGGAAGACTGGAACTGTATATATATATATGATTAAATAATTTCCACATCTTTTTCATCCCAATAAAAAAATTGATGCATGATGGCATGGACAATAGACTTCTTTTAGGCTCATTTGGGCTTTTAATAGAACAAGAATAGGTCATGTGACACAACCTGCGCAAGACTGACGTAATTGGTCCAATCCCAATGCCAATTTCATGGAAACCGAAACAACGCTTCGATAATTCTGTTGAATAGTGAAGAACTAAAGTAGGGTTAGTAATTTATTAAATTTAAAATTTTCGTTAAGTTTTAGGTATAAATCAAAGAATTACTAAAAAATCAATTAAATAATACATTTTTAAATTATTTTAAATATAATTTAGACATTAAATTTGTTAGCCCATAACTATGTGAAAAAATATGTAAACTAATTCCACTCCATTTAAGCTTTTGAATTGTAAATTAATAAAAATCATCAAGATTTTTTTTAATTTAATAAACTATCAATTAGATTTTTATTACTTCAAAACTATCAAATAAGTTTTTGAAAGTTTCAAATTATTCTATTCATTAATCATCCGTTACTTTTATTTTATGTAAACTAACAGGATGCCAATTAGGCATATTTATATGGTATATTTAGAAACATGTGACATTATCACATTGATACTGGATTAATGATTAACAGTAATTTAAAATTTTAATGATTTATTTGATAGTTTACTAAATTATAAAAATCTAATTGATAATTTATCAAATTATAGGAATTTGCATAATTTTAAACTCAAATAATAAATAATTAAAATAAAATTTTAATCACTCAAAGATTGTACCTTTTAAATGTTATGGCTTTTTAATAAATATTATATATGTAAATATTATATACATATGGAATATAAAATAAATAATTTAAATGCATTAGAATCAAAATTAATTAATTTGATATATTTGCAAATAAAATTTTATTTATTTATTTATTTAACACAAATATATATATCTGAGTGAGTGTGTATTTGTATGCATGGTAAACATATAATTAATGGGAGATTAAAAGTTTTAAAAGCTCTTTTACATAACTTTGTAATAAATATAAATTAATATCTAAATATTTTTAATTATATTCTTGTTTATTACATCTTTATACATTGTACATGCAATTGTATTAAATATCTAAATAATTAAATAAAATTGAGATTAATTTAAAAATTTTTATCATAAAATATATGTTGTTATGATAATTACAATAACTATGAATTTATCCATCAAATATAAATAGTTAACAGTGGATAACTTTTTAATAGAAAATTTTGAATAAAGAATTATGCGATGATTAAATGTAATATTTAAAAATATAATACATGTATTTAATTATAAATCATCGTTAAAGTCAAATAAATTGCTTCACTAATTTTATAAACTATTTATTAAGAAAATTATATCTACTTCTGTTAAAAATTTACCACTTGTCAAATTCTAAAGAAAATAACTATATATGTATATATATTAATTTAAACAGTATTATTTTAAATAAATTATTTTAATATTATATTTGTGTATATATATGAAATATGGGTATAAAACTCTCTATGTCACTTAAGTTTTTATAATTTAAATTATATGTTTGTAATTATAAAATTTTAAAAATATTGATTAAGAATATATTCGAAATTAAATAAAGGTTAAAAATTATAATTTATTAAAAGGTCACAATATTTAAAAAGTACAATGTTTTAGCAATTAAAAATTATTTAAATTATTAAAAATCATCTATTAGTTGGGTTTTAAATGATTTAAATCCTTATAATTTAATAAATTATCATTTAGAGTCATATTCAGTAAACTATTAAATAGATTTTTAAAATTTTAAATTATTTTTATTTTTTAATTTGATGCCAATGAAAGTGTCATGCACCTTTAAATATACCATATAGACATGTTTAGTTAACACTCGGTTAATTCACAAGAGATAAAAATAATAGAAAGCTAATAAATAAAAATAATTTAAAATTTTAGAGATCTATTTAATAATTTTTAAATTATAAAATTTAATTAATAATTTATCGTATTACAAGAAATCTAAATAATTTTAAACCTTAAATAATTTCCGCATCTTTTTCATCCCAATAAAAAAGTTGATGCATGGTGGGGTGGCATGAGCAATAGTCTTTTTTAGCCTCATTTGGGCTTTTAATAGAATAATAATAGGTCATGTGACACAGCCTGAACAAGACTGACGGGCTTAACTTTGATTCAAGCCCATTGGTCCGCCGCCAATTCCAAATCAAAACAACACATCGATAATTCTGTTGAGTAATGATGAATTAAAGTAGGGTTAGTAATTTATTAAATTTAGAAATTTCATTAAGTTTTCGGTATAAATAAAAGAATTAATAAAAATTTAACTAAATACATAAAATTCTAATTTATTTTAAATATAATTTAGACATTAAATTTGTTAGCTCATATCTATGTAAAAATTATGTAAACTAACTCCACTCCATTTAAGCTTTTGAATTGTAAATGGCAAAAAGCTTAAATTTAACTCTATTATTTTGTAGAGTTTTTACTAGTAAATTTTTTTTTCTGTAGATCTTTTTTTAGAAAAGTTTTTTAATAAAATAGTTGACTATTTAATTGTCATTTGGAAAAGAGTTTTTTTGAAAGATTTTCATAGAGTAGATTGTTTAGCAACATAAAGGGAAAATGACTAAAAATAAGTTCATTAATTATCATTAATTTATCTGAAACATTTACTTGAAAAAGTCATTTCAGAGACTTTTTTTAGAATTTTCAAATTTAGGCTTTTTTAAAAATTATGTTTTAACTGTCAAAAAAGTAATATTTATTAAAGAAGTACTTTTTAATTCTACAGCCAAATAACTATTTTTTAACAAAAAAAAAACTTTCATGATAGAGAAAAGAACTTATTGATCTCTTAAAAACTTATCCAAACAAGCACTTGTTAATATTTAGTTTAAATATTAATGTTTAATATTTTAAAAGTTTTCGAAAAGAACCCTAACAATTAAAAATAACTATAATTTAACTTTATTGCAAGATTATTTTTAAATATTTTTGAAATATTAGGATTTTTTAAATATTTATAAAATGCAAGGTTATTTTTAAACATTTTTAAAACTTTAGAATTTTTTTAATATTTATAAAATATTATGTTTTTTAAAAATATTTTAAAATTTTAGGGTCTAATAGAAATATATATAAAAATATTAAGATTGATATGATACTTTTTATTAATTTTAATTTAATAAAAAATTTAAAAATTAGAAATTAGAAATTATTTATAAAATCAAATTAAAATCAATTTTAATTTATTTAAAATATGACTTAAACATTAAATTTGTTAACACAATTCTACGTAAAAATTATGTAAGCTAATTCCACCCCATTTAATTATACATTGGCATTTGGCAATGAGCTTTTGAATTGTCAATTAATAATTAAAAATAAAAATACAAATACAAAATTATTTATGAAATCGAAATAGAACCATTGAACTTGCATTTTAATTTCTTGTTTACATAGAGAGGACTGAGCATTTGATAGTTGTACTTAAATTATAGCTTGTGATTTGTGAAACAATGATTCCTCTTTTTCTAATGAAGACTGTTTGTAACAAAAGAAAGTCCTACTGGCAATTTTTATCTCGTATTCACCGAAAAATTCAAGCCATCGAAAGCGCAGCGATGGTTTATTAGTTCTCACAGGGTTTTTCATTTCTCCCTTTCACTTTCCCCCTAACCTAACACTTTCCCAGAATAACCCTCTATCCTCATGTTACTTCCTGTTCACGACATCCCCGATTCCTTTCCCTTCGGTGCCTTTTCCTGAGAAAACCCAGCAAACCCAGATCGAATCTGGCGCAAGAATGGATTTTGTGGAGTTGGAGGCGATCGAGAGCCTACGATGGTCGTGGAACGCGTGGCCCACCACGAAACACCAGGTGTCGTCCCTCGTAATCCCACTAAGCATCATGTGCACGCCATTGATGCAATCTACAGAGCTTCCTGTTCTTCCTTACGAACCCTTACTGTGCACTGCCTGTGGTGCCGTACTCAATCCCTATGCAAGAGTCGACTATCAGTCTCGCATTTGGTGCTGTCCCTTCTGTTACCGAAAAAACGTTTTTCCGATTTCTTATTCCGGTATCGGCGAAACCAATCTTCCTGCTGAGCTTTTTCCGACTTATAGTACGGTGGAGTATAAAATCGATAAGATCGATATGAAATTCAGTAGTAGTAGTTCGCATCCGGGTTATGGTTGGGCAAATGCGTTGTCTTCCTCCAGTGGCTCACTATCATCCATGGCTTCACTAGGGTCTCCGAGGGTGAGTGGTGTTGGGGAGATGAGGGGGTTGGCGCCGGCGTTTGTTTTTGTGGTGGATGCTTGTACGGCGGTGGAGGAGCTAGTGGCGATGAAGAATGAGTTGTTGTTTGTTGTGGAGCAGTTGCCTCAGAATGCGTTGGTGGGATTGGTAGCGTTTGATTCTATGGTTAGGGTTTATGACTTGGGGTTCTCGGAATGTTCGAAGGTTGTTGTGTTTCATGGTGAACGTGAAGTTTCTTCGCAGCAGGTAGTTAGCTTTAACATTAGTTTAATGTCCCATGGCAATATCAAATTTTGGTGTTAGCTGCTAATTGGTGCATCCGAACTATCTGAACTTCTTTAAGATCTAAATTTAACTTCAAAATTCATAGTTACCTTTTTCGTGGGTTTGTGGGTTCAATAGGAAGGGGATGGTTATCTTTATTGCAAAATAAGAGCTACGAACTCATCTTATTCTCCTTGTTATTACTGTTTTAGGGCCCTTACCGAGTTGCAGATTTTTTTTTTGCATTGATGCCTAAATCCTTATTTTTGCTTTTCCTTTCCAATTTTCCTATTTCCCATTGTGGTATCATGGGCTGAGGGATTAGATTTGTAATTTGGCATACTGCTTTACACTTTTATACAAGGAAAATGATGATGATGGTGATGATTTTATTTACTAGTGAAAACATATTTAGCCTTTCCTTTAAAAATGCAGATTCAAATGTTCTTTGGCTTACAAAGCAGCAAACTGCAAGTTGGTAGAACGGCAGTTGTACAAAAGCAAGGGTTTTTGCTACCTATTTGTGAATGTGAATTTAATATCACCACTGCAATTGACGAGATATGTGCTTTGGCACCAGTTATCCCTGGCCATCGTCCTCAGAGGTGCACTGGAGCAGCAATATCAGTTGCGCTTGGACTGCTTGAAGGGTTATCCGTGAAAGCAGGCTCCCGGATTATGGTCTTCACATCTGGACCTGCCACTCTGGGTCCTGGGACTGTGGTAGAATCAGATCTCAGTGATTCCATCAGAACACACAGGGATCTTGCCAATGGATATACATCATTGTATGCAAAATCTTGCAACTTTTATGATAGGGTGTCGCGTAGATTATCTGATGCATCCGTTGTTCTCGATTTGTTTGCTTGCTCGCTTGATCAAGTTGGAGCTGCAGAGCTACGAGTTGCTGTTGAGAGATCAGGTGGTTTCATGATGTTAGGGGAGTTGTTCGAGTCTGAACAATTCAGAAAATGCATGCGACACATATTTAGTCGTGATGAAGAGGGGAATTTGAAGATGTATTTTGATGCAACTATTGAGCTTGTGACTACTAGAGATGTAAAAATATGTGGAGCACTTGGACCTTGTGTTTCTCTTCGGAAGAAGAATGATTTAGTGAGTGATCGTGAGACGGGGGAGGGTGGCACTTATATATGGAAGCTGTGTACGGTAACTAATAAAACATGCATAGCTTTCTTCTTTGAAGTAAGTGATGTGAACGCCAATCCTGGTTCTGCATTTTTCATACAGTTCATAACGCGTTATCGGTTTGGAAACATGGGAATCCGCAAGCGGGTTACAACTGCTGCAAGAAGATGGGTTAGAAATAAGTCGGCAGATGTCACTGCCGGTTTTGATCAGGAAGCAGCAGCTTCAGTTATGGCTAGACTTGCCATACATCGAGCAGAAACATGTTATGCACGAGATGTCATAAGATGGCTGGATGATAACCTTATTTGTTTTGCTTCCAAGTTTGGAGACTATATTGAGGAAGATCCGTCTTCCTTCCGCCTTTCATCAAACTTCTCTCTATTTCCCCAGTTCATGTACTATTTGAGGAGGTCACAATTTATTGATGTTTTCAACAGTTCTCCAGATGAAACATCCTTTTTCCGCTTAATGCTGAATCGTGAGGGAGTGGTGGGTTCTCTCGTTATGATTCAACCAACACTTTTTCAGTATTCCTTCGACGGGCCTCCTGTACCTGTCCTGCTTGATGTTCGATCCATCTCCCCAGATGTGATTTTATTGTTTGACTCTTACTTCTGTGTTGTAATACATTATGGGTCTAAAATTGCTCAGTGGAGGAAGCTTGGTTATCACAAAGATCCCAAACATGAGAATCTGAGAAAACTGTTGGAGGCTCCTGAGCTAGATGCAGAGCAGTTGGTAGCTGAAAGAATTCCGGCTCCCAGACTGATAAAATGTGACCAGCACAGTAGTCAGGCTAGATTTCTTCTTGCCAAGTTGAATCCTTCAGTTACTCAGAATTCGACATACGCAGCAGAGGGTTCAGAAATCATTCTCACGGACGACCTGAGTTTGCAAGATTTCTTAGAGCAATTGCAGGCCCTGGCAGTAAGGGGTTAATGGAAATATTCTGTGTATATATATATTTATCCTTTGCAAAGGCTCCTTGTTCTTTCACTCATTCATAAAATGCGCTTGTACATTGTGATCAGTCTAGTGTTTTAGCTGTCTGACTGAATTTACTGGACTTGGAGTCAGGGGTGAATTGGGTATTTTTGTTTTTCAATTCTTGCGATGATGGCTTCTTTCAATTTTGTCTTATCGGCCTAGTTGTTGTCCATTGAGTTGTAGTTGATGGTGCCTGAAATTTTTGACTCTATACAGTGTGAGCAGCTTCACTTTGTTATCTAACAGAGTGGTTTTCCTTTTTCCATGAGTAAATTTTGTTATGTGAATCTGCAGAAGATGACGTAAAGTAGGTGTACGTTGGTCAACATTTAAAGATCTCATTTGCGCCTTTGACGTGGATACTTTTGTTATATACAACATTAGTATTTCAATTCCTGGCTTAATCATAGAGATTCATGTGTGAATTAATTTAATTAAAATAAGCAATTTATTTCTAATTATTATTAAATCTCAGCTACTTGATAAATTGTATGAATAATTTAATGGTTACGCAAATAAAGAATATTTTTTATAAGAGTAAAATCTATTACCATCATCTATCGAATGTGTATTTAATATGTTGTTGAATGTATGAATAGTTTTCAAATTACATATTTCAAATGAATTATTTGTTAAATTGTACAGTAAATTATGAAAGATTATAAAATAAACAATTACAAGTTATATAATAGGTACATATTTCGAATAAATCATTAATTGAATTATATAATAAGTTATAAAAGATTATAAAATAAACAACTAGAAGGTATATAATAGGTGGTTTTAAAACGAACAATTATGTATATAATATGTTGATTCAATTTAGCCATCTTTTAAATTGATTTTTACATTTTTGCTGATTTGACCACAATCTAAGTGGAAGTTTGATTCCACTTACCATAAAGAAGACATACTTTTTAGAATATGAATATGATAATTATTGATCATTGAATTACTTGTATTTATTCTTTCATTGCATGTATTTATTACTTTACTCTTTACAGTTCCCTCTCATGCTCAGCCAGGTTCGGCAGGGAGAACTTCAATACCAATGCCAAGCTTACCGGTAACCGGCCTAAATCTTGTTGTGGGGCCCATTTAAAATAAAAATATTATATAAAAAACATCAAATAATAACTGCTAAAAATGGTATATTAAGGAATCGATTGAATTTGTAGTTGTAATTGTTGTATTTTTATATTGAATTTTGTGTATTTTTATAAATTTTTGTATTGTGTTATATTAATTTTTATGATGTATTAATTAATTTATTTTTATTTTTATTATGTTCTTTTTTTAATTTTTATATTTAAAAAAACTAAAAATCAAACCCACCGAAATAACCCAACCGAACAGCCTCTAATATTACAAAATCGACGATGTTTTCTCAGCCTGTCCGTATTTCTTCAGACATCTTCAACTGAACTTTTTGAGTGACTTGGGTTAAGACTCTCTTTATTAAGGTCGATTTTGTTTCACCGAACTATAATATTTTTCACTTAAAAAAAGAAAAAAAATAATTAAAGTAAAAAAGATCAGCCAAGCTCATTGAAAAAATTAGGCATA
>JAOXYD010000136.1:29327213-29337623 GCA_028565735.1 Pinacopodium congolense | reverse complement strand
GATAATTATTTACATATTTTATTATAAACACTTAATATTGTTGAGTTCCCTGAATACAGTACAATTCTATTTTTAATACGTGAAGCGATGAGTTTAATTTAAATTATTATTGAGGTCCCTTAATAACTCTTTAACTCCTAATTGCGTTGAACTTTATAGTTATAAATATTAATATAATATATATATATATATATATATTGCGTATAATGTAAAAATGGTTTACGAGGAGAAAACAGAGCAAAAAGAAAGAAAGCCTCGAATAGATCAAATGCGAAGTCATTAGTTGCTTGTCGGAATCGAACATCAACAATTGATAGTCCCCTCCTCCATCTCCACCTCCCACCTCCCACCTCCCAAACACAACAGCAACCTCTTTTCTTTTTCCGTAATCAATCAACAAATCAACCCAAACTTCGTATCTTGCTTCTCCTGGTAGCCAAACTGAACGCAATTGTACTGATTTTAAGAATTTTTTTCAATCGCCAATCTCACCATCATTCTTGTTTTCGTGGAAAGAAAAGATCTCGGGATTTGGCGTTCGATGTTTGGTTACATGCATCACGTGGGTGGTACGTGAATTAGTACCGGGAGTCTCTTAATACTCCTTGTCGGCGTATGCGTCTGTGGTGGATAACAGGCATTGGATACGATAAAAAGGATGTTGAGCCAGGTGGTGATGGTTCAAAGAGAGAAGCTTGCGGCATGCATGACATGTCCTCTTTGTAACAAGCTCTTTAGGGACGCTACTACCATCTCTGAATGCCTCCATACTTGTAAGTCTCCATATAATATAGTTGATTGTATTAGACATTCTTTTCGTGATTTTATGTGGTTAATTGAGTTTTGATCTGGGATATATGTATTTTACGTAATTTCAAGATTTATTTTTATTATTTAGAAATTATAAATTGTATAGTAATGCCATGTACTTTGTTTATGACTTGGATTGTTGTCGCTTGAGCACGAATGGTGCTTAGTGGAGAGGATTGGAATTCGTGATAGTGATTGTGTTTATAATTGTTAGTGATTATAGTTTGGTTTAGTATGAATCTTTAATATAGTAAACTTGTCGAATATACTTATGAAATATTATGAGGTAATGTCTATGCTATGGAATTCTGTAACTGAGTCAGTTAAAGCTTCTAAATTGAAATGTCTTTGCATGTATACTGCTCCTCCTCCTGATTTTTTGCAAGTTTGGCTTTGTTGAGTTTATGTTATCAAATAAGAAGACTTTTCATAGGCTAAAGGGGATGAATTCAATCAAGTATTTCCGTTCTGTTCTCGTTTAAAGGAAGGATTTCTCAAAATTCTTGTGGAGGAGTATAGTGTTGCCTTCCCAAGTTTAATTATATAGTAGGCACTATATATGTGAGGTATATGGAATTCTTTTTTCTCTCTTCAATCTGGGTATTTGGTAGCGAAGGTTTGCTTTGCATTAGATGTGTAGTAACAAGCAATGACATGATGCCATGTCCTCGTTGATTCCTAAACAGTTTGCAGAAAATGCATCTACAAGAAGATAAGTGATGAGGAATGGGATAGCTGTCCAATATGTGGGATTGAATTAGGTTGTGCTCCACTGGAGAAGCTCAGGTATTTGCTCATGCAATCTTTCATCAAGTTTATGACATTTATGCAAATTCAAACTGATTTTTCTCAATGCATGTATATGGTTACCAAAATCCATTGTAGTAGCAAAATGATTGAATGATGTACTGCTATATGACTCCGGACTGTGCAGCTGACTCATCCCTGCTTTTGCACAGCAGAGAACCATGTAGAAATTCATCAAATCCACATAATTTGGTGGCATTACTTGGTTGGGAATATTCAAAAGAGAATCTGTCATGGTTTTGTCTGCTTTCCATTGTTAATAGCCATGGTTCTACATTTAATTAAGCCCTTGACACTGTGATCTATCTGACTGAATTTTCAGCTTGTTTTTAATTGATTGGCACCAAATTACCTACCCTTCTTGTGTGGGGTGAATGCATAACTTTTGAGATATAGTTTCTGGAAAATTTTTTTTCTTTGAACTGTAATTCAATCTGTTGTCATGCCATATTTGGAAGGATAAGTCCAAAATTGAGATACCTTTCCGAATTTTGGTACTTAGCATAAACTCAAGTCTGTCTTAACTTGCTTGGCATATGAACCACAGGGCGGACCACAATTTGCAAGATCTGAGGACTAAATTCTTCCCTTCAAAAAGTCAAATGGCTAAGGCACCCAAGCTTGACTCCTCAGTTTCAGAAACTGTGTCCTCAGCTCCTTTACCAGCCAGAAGAAAGGAGAGGTCTCTCTCGTCATTAGTAGTGGGTACACCAAAAGTATTGGCCAAGTCTGTCCCCACTGGAAGAAGATCAAAGTCTTTTGCAACCAAAAGTCCTGCTTCACAAGGATCTTCTCCTCCCATTGAGGACCCTGTAAATAAACTGGATGATTTAGAAGAGAGCTTAAGCTCACCTGAGACCCTAAACAAACTCGCAAAAACTAGAAGACAGGTAGAGGCCAACCTTAATGAATTCTTTAATGATATTATATCTCACTGTGCAATCCTTGAAGTCATTTGCAGTTCCTTGATTTCTAGATGATTTTTGGGTTATTATCACCATGGTGCAGAATTATTCTACTAATGAGTCATCCAAACAACGTATGCGTAATAAGTATGATGAGGACAATAATGAACCGTGTGAAGAAAAAGTTGATTTGTGGAAACCCTTGAAGCGCCTTGTTGAAGCTGCAAGCAAAACAAAGTCTACTGATTTTGATCCACATGAAATTCCTGTCCAGATGGAGCTGCCTGAATCCCAAGAGAGTAATTCTCAAGTGCTTAAAGCCAAAGTTATGGAGCCTGCTAATAAATCAAAGGTTAATGGTGATGAAAGCAGATCCATCATATCACAATCAGGTTCAGTAAGACCAAGAAGATCACGGCAGAAAAGACCTGCTATTTCTGAAGATTTTAATATTCCAGATCAAGCTTTAGTTGGTGCAGCAGTAAATACGACAGAAGATTCACTCCAATTTGGTTCTCATTAGTTGCTTCAAACGACCAGTGAGATTTTAATTATTTACTTAATTTCTACAATCTAATCGTTAACAAATTTGAAGTTCAGGTTGGATGTCCTACTTTCATGTCTTGACTTTTGATTGATATTGCAGGGAGGGCTGCCCGCCCTTGCCACAAATATCTTCATGCTACTTGAGGGTTAAGTGAGTAACATTGTCCCTACTGTTTCAATCTATTCATAACGGTGAATTGCTTGTGATTCTGTAGGTTTGACAGTGTTTGTATTCTGGTTAAACAATACGTGTTCAAAATTTGTTTTGCTCCATTTGCTATATGCCATGCTCTTGTCCATGGTAGAGAAGTTACATATGAAGTACATAGCTGCAACGAGGCTTTTCTCTCCAGTGAAAAACGACAAAATTCAGACTGATTTCCCTTTTTGTATTAATCACAGAAAACTCTTATTTCAGCAGCCAAAGCTTGTAAATGTTCCTGGTACTTGATCATTAAAAGTATAGCTTACACTGGCCAAACCAACCTTGTTTCCCTTGAAAGTTCTGGCTTTTGAGCTCTCCTGTTACCCTCTTTAACTTGGAGAAAATCCTCCTCCCCTTTGCATTTACTTTTCTGTTATAGCATGGAAAACTGAGCAAATACTGGATTTCCGTACAAAATTTCCTTGGGAATTTAGTGGCATTTGCAAATTTGTCATGTTAAGGTTCTTAATTTTATCTTGCTGGTAATATTTTATGTTTATAATGGAATTTTATTGATTCTTTTATTTTGGGATGAAGTTTCCATTTCATGAATAGCCAACACATGAATATGAGATAATTACATGAAACCTCTTCATGTTTGATTTTTTCCATTGCAAATATGGAATGTTGCTGATCAGTAGATAGCAATATTACTTTCCTTCTTTTATCTGTGTTTTTTTTTGTCCCACTTTTATGGAAATATCTTCACATCAGTTTGTATTTTGCCAATAATTTCTCCAGATTTGTCCAAAAACTGCTGTACTACTGACAAGAGATGTTGCTAATATGGAATCCTTAATTATTTGACTTAGCTATGCTAATAATCCATTTGTTTACTTCAATCACTCTCTCTCTATTGCTTTCTGTCACTATTGGAAGTACCAACTTTCTTGGAAAAAGAGGAATGGAATGTGATGAATTGTTCATATATTTGCTTGGTGACTATCATTTGGAAGATTTCATGCCTAGGAGCTTTGCATATTATTTGAAACCATTCACATTGATGATTTTCAATTCTGATACTTAGGGACGGTTCTTTACCTGTGTCATCTATTAAGAAGTATATAGCACAAAAGCTGGGACTGGCGAGTGAGGCTGAGGTAATTTAATCATTTTTCAATCACCACTCACTGAATAGGAGTCTGAATCTGAATCATTTTATCTTTCCTTTCTTCTTCCGTGTAATAAAGATGCATATAATTCATTGTTTTCTTCATGGATTCTTCATTAAATCCTCTCTCTCGCAATCGAGTTTTGAAAATAGAGAACCAGAGTCATCCAGTTCTCTGTCGTGCCTTCATTGCATATGTCAACGGTTTCTTTTCCTAGAATTCTGCTTAAATTGTGTCTGATGTTGTATCAAACTGATTCTCTAGTTCTTACAGGTGGAGGTCTCATTACAAGGTCGGCCTGTACTTCCCACGATGCAATTAAAAAACCTGGTAGACTGGTGGTTGAAGATGACACCATCGTCTGAGAAAATTCAGACGACTGTGGGAAGCTCAGCCAAAGACTTCATGATGGTTCTGTCCTATGGACGCAAAGCTCAACCTCAGTAAACATTACCGAGCAAATTGCTACTTGTCTGCCCTGTTAGAATCTTGGAGAGCTCTTCTTTTCAGAACTAAGCTTTTGACATATAGACAGTAAAGATCAATACAAAGACGCCATTTACAAGAATAGGTATTTAGTAGTTTTTGGTTTTTTTTTGTGTTAAATGACATATTGGAAATTTTGGATTGATTGGTTCATAAGAATTAGAAAATAAGATTATTTTCTTGATGGAAAGTTTGATGCCCTCAAGCAACTGCTTATGCTTCTCCCATATAACGAGTTATAACCTTGATCCTAACTCCCAATTTCTTAGTGAAGATTGGCAGATACAAAGTTAAAAGAGTTTCTGGACAAGTATTTACTTTATAGATTATAATTTGTACAAGGTGGATAACTAGAGAATCTTGTGACAACTTTGTTTCAACACCCTTGGTTTTAACTGGAAAATAGAGGTAATAAGATGCTTATTTTCATTTGGGGTAGGATATATGATGCATAAAATGTGGAGCATACTCCATTGCCAAGGATGAGAAAAAGCAAATGTCACAAATTTGAGCATAATTGGTTTGCATTACCAATACAGCATATACCAGACAGTGCAGAAGGTTGCTATTTAATCATCAAAACAAATTCTTCCCCATACTAATTAAGTAGTATCAAACATCCTTAAGGTTTCATACAAGATCATAAAACAGTTTCTGCTGTGTGAGAGAGGAACATAATAGTACTAAAACTTTAATTCTAAAGCACAGAAATTTTCTTGTTATCTGTCACTACAGAAAATAATCATCGTTCTGAAGTACCATAAAACCTAATGCAATCAACTCGTATATCGGGATCAGTGGTAATACCAACCAAATGGGGTCACACACAACAAAGTCATCATAACAGTTTCAAGTCATCTCCATTCCAAAAGAGCGTCTTGTGGAACAAGAAAGGCTAGGAACATACGATTGAGATTATTTTGTTGATTCCTGAAGTGGGTCATTTCCCAAATCAAGAAATGTAAACGCCCAAATCCAGTCATACCCAATTCTCAGATAACAATTAGATTTCCAAGTCAGCGTATCAACATTAGAGACTTTCCCACATAAAACAACTTGTACATTGTACAAACAATAAACGAGATTATCCCAAAAGTTTATCATTTGGAGAGTGTGGTCTTATCCTATATCCACAATCAAGAATCACATTAGCCACCTACAAATTCTTGTCCTGTTTGCAAGCTCTTTGTTTCTTTTGATTCAGAGTACAAACTAAAGCAAACAAGGAGACTATGAATGTACCATCACAAGCCACTTAATGGGTACTCTTCGTCAGGCAAGTTCGAGTAAGGCGCCGGATCATATCGGTCGCCCACAAGATCGTCAGTACTCCTCAAAGTGGCGTGTATGGTAACCAAAGCAAGGCAGCTGGCAACCGCCATTAAGAAATTGGCCCAAACGCCGCTCCAAAACAACACCACGAAAGTAGCCAAGAAGAGGCCTGCCAATACAAAATAGTCGCTGACTTCGCGGCCAAAGAGGACCAAAGGGTCGTCTCGGGAGATGTAGAGGGAGACCCAGGCGACGAGCACGAAGAGGAAGGCGATAAGAGCAAGAGGGTGGTAGATGAGGGCGATGATGAGGAGGAGCAAGAAGACGATGGAGTAGTTGAAGGTGAAGTAAGAGAGATTCTGGGTGATGCGAGTGGTGGCATCGGAGACGGAGGAGGGGAGGTTGAAGGAGGCTAAATCAAGGAAAACAGACCAAGGGCGGAGGTCAGCGGTGAGGGTTTGTTTGATGGAAGCGAGGAAATGGGAAGGAGTAGACATTTTTTAGTGAAAAGGAAGGCGGAGAAAGTGCAGAGAACTTGACGAAGACAGATTGTTTCGTTGGATTCAAAGGGTCTTCTGCTTGGGAATTTGGTAGCTTTTGGTTTTTCTTGTGTCTGGCTTTTGATGGGGTAGATTGCGAATTTGGGCCTGGGATATGGAAATTTTGGAGGACTCTGAGAGTACATGATTCTTGAAGAGCCATTTCTTTCATGAGTTTTGAACACGATTAAATTTATTTTAAACTAATTTTTTAAATTATTATTTTTAATATTATCTAAATTATTTCTATACATTAAATTAAATTATATTAATTTTAATAATGATAGACTTACTAAATACTAATTATATAGTCAACTTCCTTTATGAAAACGATTATTAATTATCTAAAAAATACTGAATTTTAAAAAAATAATTGAAATTGTGAAAATTTAAGTATATTTATCAAATATTAATTAACTGGATAACTAATAGTTGCAATTACATGACTAATAATTATATCTTTATAAGTGAAATTTATATAATTACTTGAAAAATTGTATTGAATATATCAAATATTAGAATTATTATGGTATATATAATCATAATATAAGGGCATTCTAAACTTTTCACATTTCTTAATTTTTTTAATTTTTAAAATCATTGTTTAGATATTCAATGACTTTATGGTCAATCATTCTTGATAAACTAGTTTAAAGTCAATAATTTCTTAAATAAAATTACTGTTAAGAAAATTTTGTCATAAAGATTGAAGTTATTTTCCATCTAAAATAAATATCAATGCATTTCAATTTTCAAAAGTTAGAATGTCATTTTTGTTATCGAATAAACATAAAATATACAAACAAACAAAAATAAAAGTAGAGAAAACATGAACTTTCGTTCTTTAAAAATAATATTAAAAATTTTCTCTTGAAATAACATGATGAGCTCTCTTCTCCTAGTCCATTTCACCTTCATCCTTCACTCATGTACCCTTCGTTTATAATGATCCTTACCCTATTCTATGCCTTCTCGACTCTACTACTTATGCTTTCCTCTTCTTCTCCTGTTCTTCTCTGGTTCTTTCCTGTGAACTTGCTTCTTCTCCCTTGATGCTTTTCTTTTCTTCTCCTGTTTTTCTTTAGTTCTCTCCTGTGAACTTGCTTCTTCTCCCTTCCTACTTTCTGGCTTTGTTGTTCCTGTATCATAGGATAGGTAGTGCTGAAAGAATTCTATAACTGAGGTACATTTGTCTTTTCTCCTTTCCCACTTCTTTCTTTAGGACACTTACTCCTTGACTTTTCTAACCTAGTATGTAGTTTACATCTCAAACAAGGTATCTATGTTAGATTCCTCTTAGCCTTTTTTTAGAAGAATTCTCCCCTTTGCTCTTAGCCTCCCCTTCCTTGAACCCAGCCCCTTTGTTATCGCCTCCTGCTGAGGGGAAAGAGAATTCTCAAGCTTGGTATTCTTTTCAGAAGAGTTGGAAACAAGTGATAGGAGGTTCAACACTTACTTCATTGTCTTACTACCCTCCTCTGGAGTCAGATAGTCAGCTTGTAGTTTGTCCACTCATAGAGGTGCTGCAAGAGGGAACCAAATTTTGGAGCTCTACAATGGTTGACTCCTTTCTGTGTAAGAGACCTCCTTACCCTGTTCTCCACGTTTGAGTTCATAAATCCTAGAAACCAAAAGGATTAAGTGAGGCATTTTTAAATGAAGAAGACCTAGTTTTATTCAAGTTCAATACCGAATTGGATGCTAGAGAAGTTCTTGAAGCTAGGCCATGGCAGGTCAGTAACTGTCTTATTTTCTTACAATTTTGGAAGCCTAGTATTTCTCTAGACAAGATCAAATATGAGCAAATTCCAATATGGGTAAATCTACATAATATACCATTGGAATATTGATACATTAAGGGGTTAAGTAGTTTAGGAAGTAACATTGAAAAACCTATTTATATGGATGAAAAAACAACTCTAAAGAAATGAATTAGTTATGCTAGGCTGTGCATAAATGTGGAAGGGAGTAAGAACTTACATGAATCTATTCTTTTAATGCACATTGGGGAAGATAAGGTTTTATTGGGGTTGAGAAAAAACAATAAAACTTATAGTGGTTTAACAATCCTTAATAATTGCCTAATCTACTTTCCAACTATTTGTTGGAAATTTAACTTTCTCATTATAAAAAGTACAATCTTCTTCTAAGGTGAAAAATAACCCTTACAAATCACAATCTTCTTTATTGAAAGTTAAGAATAACCTTGAACAACTCTTTTTACGATAAAGAGCAGTCTTTACAAGGTCAAAATAACAAATGAAATAAGTTACCCCTTTTAAATTTACAAAATATATTTTAAAAAGTGTTTCACTTAATGCTCAATAAATCAAGGACTATTTTCTTTCAATAACTGAAATGATTGATCAATGATGCATTTGAAGGTTAAATAATCCAAAAATAGTGAACTTGAAGCACTGAAATCATATTTGTAAATGAAACTTGAAGATTAATCAAAATCTAAAAAGTTTTAAGCAATTTCTAACTTTGGAGCTTAAATCAATATTAAGAGTGTGTAAAAATTGAATGAAAGCTCTAGCACACTCTTAAAAACTTAAACAAACTAATAATGATGATTTTTAGCACCAATAATAGATTTAAACATTAAAATCAAAATGAACAAATGAAGAGAATAAAAACTAGACAGATTGAAGCAATCTATACTCTTAAAGCTTAAAATAATATTGAGTGCTTAAAAATTGAAGTAAAAGCTCTAGTGCAATTTTGAAACCTTAAACCAACTAAGAAAAAAATTAAAGCTCCAAAAAAATCACAAAATCAAAGATGGACAGAAGTATAACCTAAATAGAGACAAGTTTTGAGTGATTTATCTTTGAGAGCTTGAAACAAGAATTAAAATGGCATAAATATTATTAATAATGGCCAAGAACACTTTTTTATAATGTTAACAAGTTCAAATGGTTATTAGAAAGAAAAAGGAGATGTTAAGGATGAAGAAATTGATAAAAACCTGTGACTACAGCTTTTAGAAAACTGGCCTTTAGACATAAACGATGTTTCTTGGTTTATCAACAACGCTATTGATCATTGACCAAAACCATCGTTGATCTTTTATATAGACGGGGTATCAACAATCGTCATGGAATGGCATCGTTGATCTCTTAACAAACCTTCATTTAAGGCCTTAAAATCCCGAAGTACAATTCAAATAAGTTCCAAACCTTTCCAAACATTTTTCCAGCATTAAGTATGACTTCAAACAAGTTTCAAAAACATATTTTAAGACTTTATAAATAATCAAAAGGATTCAATGACTTTCAAAATGTAAATTGACCTATATAATGAAAATTTATGCAAATTTTTAAAGGCATATACAATGCACGTTAAAAGTTGAGTCTTTAGAACAATTGAACACTAAGTAAAACTTACAAATAAGTTCTAAACCAAAAAAAAAAAAAAAACAGGGTCTTGGAACTGCCACATTTCTTATTCTTCCATTATCTTAAATTTTGACTTACGAACTCACACTTTAAATATTGAATTTATCCATCAAACATACCTATCTTTAAAACCTACAATAAAAGTTCAAATCAATAGTAACATTTATGTCTTGTTATCATCAAAACCAAGATTGAAACCTCCCTTAGCTTAGCATTCTCCTCCTTTTTTATAATGACAAAACATGTGATATTAGAGAATATAACTTCTTTCAATATCAAGCACTTTAACCATAAACATTAGAAAACATTACACATTATCAAACATAC
>JAOXYD010000136.1:29314228-29327113 GCA_028565735.1 Pinacopodium congolense | reverse complement strand
AAGAGCACCAAAGAGTCGTCTCGGGAGATTTAGAGGGAGATCCAGGCGACGCGGACGAAGAGGAAAGCGATAAGAGCAAGAGGGTGGTAGATGAGGCTGATGACGCGGAGGAGCAAGAAGACGATGGAGTAGTTGAAGGTGAAGTAGGAGAGATTTTGGCTGATGCGAGTGGTGGCGTCAGAGAAGGACGAGGGGAGGCTAAATCAAGGAAAACCGACCAAGGGCGGAGGTCAGCGATGAGGGTTTGTTTGATGGAAGAGAGGCAATGGCAAGGAGTAGACAAATTTTATAGTGAAAAAGAAGGTGGAGAAAATGCAGGGAACTTGAAGAAGATAGATTGTTTCGTTGGATTCAAAGGCTCTTCTATTTAGGATTCAGCAAAAAGTGTCTTTCAACGTAAACGGATCAGACGTTAACGTTTTAAGAACTTTTAAAAAGAATTACAACATTTAAAAATCGTTTACAAAAATTTTTAATCATAATTTCCGTTACATCCTTCTGTTATATATAACGTGGCATTCAAAATTTTTAAATGGGCCTGTCACGTGAAAACTACCAGGAAATTTAACCCAGAAATTATACAATGTTTAAATAAATATTAAGTTAGGGCAAATCGCATACTATCAAATCGCATACCCCATTTTCTATTCTCCCATCTCCTTCATCTTCTCCAGGCTTCCTCTCTCTCTCCTGCAAAAGGAAGCTATCGTCATCTCCCTTCTTTCATCCTCAAAATCAATCAAGTCCCTTTTTTGGTTCTGATTATTTTGTATTTTTACAACCATATAAACATCTCAAATTGGAAACTCGAGCTCTTTTATGTTGATATTTATAGTGTTACATTGAACATAAATGATATAGATGTTATGATCCTATTTCTTGACGTCTCCGAATTTCTAAATATATTATCTCTTGGGAATATAAAATATTCTTATCTTTATCTTGCTTCCATGTCTCACCCTCTCTAACTCCTTCTTTACTGATCCCACAATTGAGTTATTACATGACTTTATTGATTTACCAATTTTGTTTAACTGTCCTCCCATTGCAAGTCTTTAAGAACCAAAACCACTTGTCCTATATGAGGATCTAGCCTTGTTGAAGGATCTACGTTCATTTGAACTTTCATAGTCATCATAACTTGTTCGAACCACTAAGCTCCCTTCTCATCTAGAATCTTATGTTGTATGTCTCCCTTATATTAAACATTATTCTATTAACTCATCTATCTCTTCCTTTTATAAACCTAAGAGCTATAAAGAAGCTAATGTTAAGTCCTTGTGGCTGTAAATTATGAAAGAAAAGTTGCAGGCCTTAGAGAAAACTTGAACTTGGGATTTAGTTTCACTTCCCCAGCAAAAACTTTAGCAAGCTATAAAGAGGTCTATAAGATTAAGACACAGGTAAATGGTACTGTAGAATGTTCTAAGGCTTGTCTTGCTGTTAAAAGATTTACTCAAGGGTATGGTATTAACTATGAAAAGATTTTTATTCCTATACCCGTTTCACTTTTGTCTATAACCTCATAATTATTGTTGTTATTAAAAAATAGTAATTATTTTAAATAGATATTAAAAATGCCTTTCTTAATGGTGATCTTTTTGAAGAAGTGTATATACAGTCACCCCCATGTTATAGTTATTTTTCAAATAGTCTATTATTCTACAAAAAAGTTTTTTTACGAACTCAAATAAGTTCTTCAATCATAGTTTGCCTAATTTCGTTCTATTGTTCAATAACTTGGTTTCACTTTTAATTCATATGATAATGCCTTAATTATAGGCGATAATCTTGATGATGTTATAGAATTTAAACAATGCTTCAACTACCATTTCTAGATGAAAGATATCAGACTTTTAACCTATTTCCTTAAATTAGAAATTCTTTAAGATGATCTATAATAAAGTTAAAATATCAAACTCTTGTCGACATTACTTCTGAACTCTTACAATTGCAATAGCTATTATAATAGAACATGAGAATTTAGCATTCGTCAACTACAATTATTTATAGTGATGATCGAAGTTTCATTGAAATTACTTATAATAATGTATTTCATAAGCGAATAAAATATATTGAGAATGATTGTAACTTTATTTGTTAACATCTTTAACAAGGAACCGTTTCTCTTGTTTCTATATCATCCTATATTTAAACAGTTGACATGTTCATTAAAGTCCAATTACCAACTTGGTTAAATGAACTAGTTGACAAATTCAAATGGGTTTCATTATCACCATCTTGAATTTAAAAGGAAAGGTGTTGGTCAATTAAAATATTGCAGTAATTACATGATAATGACAAAATATTATGCAGAATTTTAAAAATTAATTACAGTTATTCTTTTCATTATTTCTTTTATCTCTTCTATTCACGAATTTATAAATAGAGCATTCGTTTCCATGATATATAGAAAACAATCAACACACTTTTTTATGTCATTGTTCTATTAACCCTGTTCGCCTTGTCGCTTTCTTCTGCTCTTACATTCGTAGTCCTCGTCCCACCTTCAACGTATCTTCTAAATATTTTTCGAAATTATACTGCAAGATATGTACGAATGAGAGATCACAATGTATAGTGATTGTAATGAGATATAAGCATGAGAAAAGAAAACCGATATTACCCTTTGACTAGCGAAGATACCCCAGGAACGAGCTGAAGAGTTAAGGATATCAAGAGCATTGAGGTTTCTGCCATTAAAGGCCAATTTGTCCACATGAGGGTGAGTCACGAAAGGCCTCATAAAAGGACCAGAATCAGCGAGCATATGGAGAGGGGTGCTTCCTTCAGCATTCTTCCTGTTTATAAGATTCTTGAGAAACGCATGCTTCAGAACATAAGTCACTGTTTCTTCCTTGTGACTGTCGACGGCAAAGTGAAGAACGTTCCACTTTCTTTGATCTACCAGTTCGCAGCAACCTGGACAAAGAGCTATAATTGCATCCATTACCTCTTTGTGGCCCCGACTAGCAGCAAGATGAAGAGCTATCATTTTGGTTTCATCGTTAGGGGGTGTGTAGGCCAAAGACCTGTCATCTTTTAGTAATAGTAACACGATATCGCGGTAGCCAAAGTGGGCAGCATAGTGAAGTGGAATCCACCCCTTTTGGTCGTATTCTTTGATCATTGCCTTCCTTTTGTCTTCATTATTCAGAAGTATTGTAGTAATTTCTGCATAATCCAATGCATGAATCTATATCAACCCATCACGATTGATGTGGTTTCTAATGCGACAATCTTTAATAAGAGTTGCTGCAATGGAAGAATGTATTGCAGGCACAATTACTTGTAATCTAAATCTCCAATTAATAGTAGGCTTGGCTCTGATTCTAATTCGGTTTTGTTAAGGCTTTTAAGTATGGCCAAAAACTTATTAAAATTTAATTTTGAGTGATTAAATTAAAATTCAAAATTTTTAATCCAACTCATCAAATCAGACTTTATCTGTTCATTGACGAATGAATGGAGATTAGTAAATTGGATATGGAAGCAAGGATGACTTTACCAGAATCATTACGAATCACAGCCGCGTGCAAAGCAGTTCTACCATTGGGACCGCCGTGATCTGTTGGTGGTTGACTCTGTAATATAGCACTGACAGCAATTTTTCCGACTCCCCTTTCAACAGCAAGGTAAAGAGGACTCTCGCCATACAAGTTGGGTTCATATAAAACGTTATGACCCATTGTCAGCAAGATTACCAGCGAGTTAAGCGTTTCCTGATGATCAACGTTGCTTAATCGTAGTGCTTCGTGAAGAGCTGTGTCTTTGTCTTCATTTTTCATTGCCATCACCTCTCTCGCAGACACTGCTTTCCCCTGGTCATTCTCACGAGCCGTTTCACATAGTTGGACAAGTATTCTCGCTATATCCAAGTGCCCATGCCGGGCTGCAATGTGGAGCGGAGTGTCTTTCTTTTTATTCTGCTTCCTTAACAAATTTGGACACTTTTCAGCAACCCATTTCGCAAAGTTTATGAACTCATTACTTGCTTTTGTGGGGTGTTTACTATCAGGGAAAGGGAGAGCTGTGATGTAGATATGGAGGATGGAGTCATGGTTTGGTGTCACTAACTGGTCGAGACAGTCTTCGTATTGCTTGAAAGCTTCTATATTGCCTTTAACCGCTTCATCAAATAGCGAATCATCCATTATGGCGGTATAAGATTTGCCATGAGGACCTGAAACCTCTTTCGTTTCAACATGTTGACTCAAACTGGAAGCTCCACCTCCTGCCTCGCATTCACTGATATCCGTTCCATGCTTATTGTTAACAGCATCTCCTGATTCTACAGGCGACACGACAGATAAGTGTCATGAAATTTGGTTCAACTGAGAGAAACCAGACTTCCCATAAAGACTATTTCAATCATAAGAAAAGGTCAGAAAGGCCAATGCATGGGGTCAAGAGACAAGAAGTGAAGCTTATAGCGTGTTACTGATAGAAAAATTAATCACAATTTGATATTTGTTGAGATAAATATTAAGAAAATAAAACTAATATAAAAAATTTACCGTCTACTAACTGATTTAATTTCTTATAAAAATCTGTTAAATTAAAAATAGACTTACTAAAACAAAAATTAACTAATAATTTAAAAGAAAAAACTACATAGTATATAATTGATGGGCATTCATGACTATTCCTTATATAAATTAAGGAGTGTTTTAGTTATTAACTCCTGTTTTATACAAGAAAAGCCACACATAACCATCAGTACATACTATATAGTCAAATCCTAATTTAAATTATGAAAACTAGAATGCACCCATATCATCAACACAGTCAACAGTTATAAACAAACGTACCGACAATTTGAATGGGTATCTTTAGATCATCCTCCATCACTCCAAAATTGAACGCAAAATCCTGAAAGAGAAGTGAAAAGCCACAATCAGCGAGTAAACTTGTGACTTGTGAGTAAGATATGTCAAAACTGAAACTTCGATGATTTACGAAGAAAGGAGAACAAAGAGGAGAGCTTATGCAACTAATCTACTGAGGAAAAAGAAAATGAAGAAAAGATTGAAATTACTAATTAGTCTTCACTTAATCAGAGAAGAGATAGATCAAGGAATAGTAGGAGAATTAGATATAGAACAAGGAAGACCGAAAGATACATTCAATTTATAAGGATTGAATTAGAGATGAAGAGAGGGGACTAAGAGATGAAATCACGTTGCAAGGATTGGCGAAGGTTCTTGAATGGGAGAGATTCTAAGGCTGTGACGCTCTAAAGTAAAAATTATGTTTACTTTAAAAATAAAAATTGAAATTATTATTAACTAGTTATACATTAATTAATTGAAGTCTTTAAAAATTTGAAATTGAAGTCGTTAAAAATTTTCTTTTTTAAAAAATAAAATTTGAAATTATTATTAACTAGTTATACATTAATTAATGAACACTATTTTGTTTTAGTTTAATAAAATATTTTATTTTTATTTATTTTAATAATTTTTATTTTTATTATTTTATACTGATTTTGTTATTAAATATGGATTGAATCCTTAATCCTTATATTCAGTTGACGTTATTCTTTGTTGAAGAAAGAGAAGCAGGAGAATCTTGAGAAATTCCGTTGAAATGAGTATACAAAACTTGTTTTTCTTTTTAATATCAAGCACAGTAAATGATGAATAAATTATTTTGAAAAAAAATTCACTTACTAAACATAAGGAATTTAAGCAAAGCGTTCAGGGTTTTAAAAAAATTATTTTAAGTTCAAATTTTGAAAAAGAAGGAAATAAATTGAGTTGACCTAATAAATTTATCAGTAGAATAATTTTTATTAACTTTCCTTTTATGAAATCTTAAAAATATAATAAAGTTATAAGTATCATGAATTGAAATTGTGATATGAGCAAACACTTGACGCTGTAATAGAGTGAAATTTGGAGTAGGAAGGAAAAGGCAATTTTGATATAGAAAAGTCTTAATTTTTTTAATCCCATTTTAAATTAAAACAAACTTTATTTATTTTATAATTAATCATTTTACCGGACCCAACTTAGAAACTTTTTTAAGATAAGAAACCTATAGATTTTCGTAAAATATATTAATCTATTTAAAGTTCTAACGCAAAACTCAATAAACAAAAGCCAAATTTAATTCACCTTGTTCCTTCCGTCTGCTAGCTCTATTGTGGCATGTCATCTTTCTCTTTCCCTCCATCACCTTTGGTCACCTTGTTCCGTCCTTCTGCTCGCTCCATTGTGTCATGTCATCTTTTACTTTCCCTCCATCACCTTTGTTCGCCTTGTTCCTTCATTCTACTCGCTCCATTATGTCACCTTTTACTTTCCCTCCATCACCTTTGTTCACCTTGTTCCTTCCTTCTGCTCGCTCCATTGTCATCTTTTACTTTCCTTCCATCACCTTTGTTCACCTTGTTGCGTCCTTCTGCTCGCTCCATTGTGTTATCTTTCACTTTCCCTCCATCACCTTTATTCACCTTGTTCCTTCCTTCTGCTCGCCTTATTATGTCATCTTTTACTTTACCTTCATCCCTTTGTTCACCTTATTCCTTCCTTCTACTCGCTCTTCATCTTCCTGGATACGAATTCTTCGTCCTCTTCCCACCCTCAGCACAGCTTTTAAACACTTTGCGAATCTTTTCTGCATCACAATTTATAGTGATCATAAATTTATAATCATGAAGAATAATAATAATAAAACCGATGTTACCCTTTGACTCCAGAGACCATCTGCAGATAGAAGGATATCAAGAACATTGAGGTTTCTGCCATTGAAGGCCAATTTCTCCGCTTGAGGGCGAGTTACGAAAGACTTCATAAAAGAACCAGAATTCAGCATTATTCTTGTTTATAAGATTCTTGAGTAACGCATGCTCCAGAACATAAGTCACTGCGCTTCCTCGTCACTGTGGACTGCAAAGTGAAGAACATTCCACGTCCTTTGATCGACCAATTCGCAGCAACCTGGACAATCTGACATAATTTTTTTAATAACCTCTTTATCTGGCCACGACTAGCCGCAAGATGAACAGCTATCATTTTGATTTCATCCTTAGTAGGAATGTAGGCCATAGATTTGTCCTTTTTCTGGCAATAATCTCACGATATCGCGGTAGCCAAAGTAGGCAAAGTAGTGAAGTGGAATCCACCCCTTCTGATCGTATTCTCTGATCATTGCCTTCCTTAAGCCTTCATTTTACAGCAGTGTTTCAGAAATTTCTGCATAATCCAACGCCTCAATCTATATCAACCCATCACGATTGATGGACGTGATCTTTCAATGCAACAAACTTTAATAACTGCTGCAATGGAAGATTGTACTGTAAGCAAAACTACATGTGTAAAGTTTAATCTTAATCTTTAATTAATAGTAGGCTTGGTACCAGTCGGAATCAGAGTTTTTCAAGGTTTAAGTATAGCTTGAAGCTTGATCGAGATCAAAATTTTTAAGGTAAGATTCGAAGTTTTGAGTTGCAATTCGAATTTTCTTAATCCGACATGAAAATCAGATTAAATCAGAGTTTATCCCAACACTTTTAAGAGTTCGATCTTTGCCGAGCCTAAATTAATATTAATTAGTAAAAGTGTATATGGAAGAAAGGATAACTTTACCCAAATCATTATGAATAACAACTGCGTGCAAAGTCAGTTCTAGCACCGGGACCGCCGTGAGCTGGTTGTGGTTTACTCTGTAATATAACACTGACAGTAGCTTTTCCGAGTCCCCTCTCAGCGGCGAGGTAAAAGAGGGTCTCGCCGTACAAATTGGGTTCACATGAAATGTTAGGATCCTGTGTCAGGAAGCTTACCAGATGACCTTGATCTTTAGCGTTGCTTAATCGTAGTTTTTTGCGAAGAGCCCTTCTTCTTTGGGTCCAGATGAAATGTTACGATCCTTCGCCAGAAAGCTTATTAGCTGGTTAATTTTCAAAAAGAAAAAGCTTACCGGCTGTTTAAGCATAAGATGATGATTAACGTTGCTTAATCATAGTGCTTCGTGAAGAGCCGTGTCTTCTTCTTCATTTTTCATTGCTATCATCTCTCTCGCAACCACCGCTTTCTCTTGGTCGTTCTCATGAAGATCCTTGTTCGAATGATTTGGTTATCCTGATTAACATGCAAGCATAAACTTATTGTTCGAAGATCCTTGTTTACAGTGAGCTATTTAAGCCAGTAGATGATCAATTTACTCTAAAACGATTTAAATTAATAGTTCACTATTAGATCTACGGCCACCTTCTACTACCAAGTTTGAGCGAACTATATAGTTATGATCCCTCGGGTCCAAAGCTTACTTGAGATATTTTTCAATTGCGTGAACCCACGTAGTACAGAAAGCTAGATAAGTGATTTTTGTTGGCTATTTACAAATATGGTACTTTGGGGATATTCAGTTCGAGCATTTGTACTGGTATCATTTTGCTATTGTTTTTCTACCGTATTTCAGGGAATCCACTTGACTGATGTGAACTCACTTGCCTATTCCTCCTCGGCAGGTGTGATTTACACTTGCAGTTTTCATGTCAAACAAAACGAAAAGAACATACTGCCTGGAACTTGAGTATTATTTTAGCAATTTGGGTATTTTTTTAAGAAGATGCATGTTCCGCATTTTGTTTATAGGCCCTATACCCACACATTGGGCCTTCATAATGGATGGAAACGAGAGATTTGCAAAGGAAAAAAACTTGGAAGGAGGAGCAGACCACAGGGCTGGATTTTCGGCCCTTATCAACATGCTGAAATACTGCTACGAATTGAGGGTGAGATATGTGACTATATATGCCTTTAGGCTTTAGCATTGATTGATTACATTTCATTTCTGTTCCAAAATAGCATACAGAGTCTATTTTTGTAGTGTGATGTACACACACCATTGTGGATGAGTCTTTGTGTGTACAGTCGATGATCCCTTTCAGTATAAAGTCTCCTATCACTAAAATCGTGCTTTGATTGTATGCTTCAAAATTCAAATTTTTATAATTTTGATTCTTAATATCATTAGTTTTCATTGACTGATTTGTAGTAAAACTTAGGTCTTGTTTAGTTTGATTTTTGATTTTTAATTTTTTTAACATAAAAACAAAAAAAAAACAGTACATAAACTAATAAAAACAACACACTAATACAACATAAAAACTAAAAAAACAGTATAGAAATAAAAAAAACACAAAATTCAATATAAAAATTACAACTAATAACTCAACTAAACATGCTCTTATATTAGGAGTTCATTCTCTACTTTTGGTCTGTAGAGAAAATGCTCCAAAAGAATATCAAGAGCAATGCAGAAAAGCTGTTCAATTAGATTGCGAATTTCTTCTGAAAATGTCTTTTAACTTTTCCAACAATAGATTCTTCAATTGACTCTTATTGAGCTTGGATTTTATTTATTGTTTGTTTATGAATTCAACTCTTTGTCCTTGTGTAGAAGATTATAGGATCTTTGTCCTTGTGTAGAAGATTATAGGAGATATTGGCCAGAGTTCAATTTATTAAGAATGACAAGAAGATTGTTGCTTTTGTTCCTAATGATGGTTGCTTGAACTTTATTGAAGAGAATGTCATTGTAGAGTGTATTAAACTAATCTGTTTTTGGTATTGATTGTGCTTTTAGGGCATTGCCGAGAGTAATAATGAGTGACATGTTTTGGATTGGTTGCGGGATGAAGTGTTGATTGCTGGATTTGGAAGAAAGGTTCATGACGTCGGTGATATGCTTAGTGTTAGATTGAAGATTGTGAAGGTTTCTGGTGTCTCCCATCTGACACTTTTCAAGGAGAAAAAGGAAAATCTAAGATCTTAATCCTGGGTGGAGAGCTAACTAATTATCTTTTTATAGTCTAATTGATCCGTCTTCCTACAAACTTGGAAATGATTACCATATTTTGTTGAGTGGATCTATCGGAACAAATTTTTGTTTCTCTTATTGGTTATTGTATTTAATTTTTGGTTTCAAATTATCATTTGCATTGTTCATGGAATAACTCTCATACAATAAAAAATGATTTCGAATTTTTGTGTTAAATCCTTGTGTGTGTTCACTAACATGCAACATGAGAAAAGACTTCTTCTGGACAGCACGCTCGTATTTATCTACATCAATTAACTTATCCTCGTGGACTTTAGAGGTGACTTCCTAAATAGTGGACTTGAGTCTGAAAGTAGACTGTAGACTCCACTTTTTAGAAAGTCACGACTTTCTAAAGTGGGCTGACTCCTTAAAAGTAAAATATCACAAATTTTTTATTTTTTATTTTAAAATAGTATAATATTATAATTTTTAATAATAAATATTATTATTTATTATTTAATATATATATATTAAATTTTAATTTTGTTATTAAGCAGACAATTTTATTTTTATTTTTAGTCTCTAACTAATAAATATTTCATTAATTTGTTATTATATCTGTAATTTTTAATATAATATTAAATAATTTTTATTCATATTTATAATTTTTAAATATAAATTTAAAAATTATAATTATTTTATTAATTATTTTAAATGCTCCATTAATTCATATAATGAATTAATTTTTATTATGTTTACTATTTATAAACACAAATGGTGTCTATAACGGCGGGCTGTTCTTAGTATAACGGTGCCATTGTACTAAGAACAGGGTGTTGTTATACCCTGCATCTGTCAATAAAACGACGCCGTTTCACTGTTCATAGTCTTCCTCCTCACACCCTCTTCTAAAAGCCCTAATCGCCCCCAAACTTCAAAACCTCATAAGTTGCTCATTTCTTAACCAAATTGGACGTTCTTGGCGTCCATTTGTCACATTTTCTGCCCTCTACCTGATTATTCCAAAAATTTGGTCAAAAAAATAACAGATTTTCTAGAATCTACTCTACAATTTTTGGATCTTTTTCTCCCCAAAGGTATTTTTTTTTCAATTTTCTCCTAGTATAGGCCTCTATTTGCTTAGATTTTGGTACCATTGTGTTAGAAATTTCATTAGCTTTAGATTGGTACCAATTTTATTCAGATTAATCATTGTCGAAAAATTAAGAATATTCTAGTCAAAAGGGAATATTCTAGTGATTTATGCTTGAAAATTTTCTTAAGTTTTGAATTGATTTTTGACCTATTTTGCCTACTATTTTGAACAGATCTCATTCAAATGGCACCTAGGTGAAAGTGTTTGGCTTTTGACCTAGTCCAGTTTACTAGTTAGGAGAATTTTGACTGGTTTAAGGCGCATCAGGGTAACGAATTCATTGTGGAGCGCCTCATTCATCCCGAGCTAGAGGCCATATTTGACATATCTGGAGCTTTTCTGACATTTGGATGAGAGGCTGTAGTGACATTTTCTGGTATGTGTCTACCCCGAGCTAGTTCGAAAATTTTATGTGAACATTGAAGACAAGGCCGAGAACGACACCATTGAGATATGGTCTATAGTTCGAGGTATTCCTATCCATATCACTCATGCCTCGATTTCTGCTTTATTAGAAGTACCAGATGTGGGTACTGTGTTTGTGAAGCAAAGGGATCCATGGCATAGGGATACCTTATCCTCATACCCTTATTTTTCAATTTCTACTGCTATAGAGGCCCTAGGACGGACTAGGAACTCCATAGGCTATATTACTACTGCTTTGGGACCTAGGGAGAGGATTATTGTTGCGATACTGAGTCATAATGTTGCTCTCCGAGCCAGCGAACTCAATGAGATGAGGTATATGGATGTATACCTCTTATATAGGATGTTGTATGGATTGGGGATCATTCCTGGGATACTGCTTGCTAGTTTTGTTATGTTGTCCATGAGGGATGTCGTGAAGTTGAAGAAGGTTAGTAAGAATTTTTGTTTTCCCTATTTTCTCATTCGGATATTTAAGGATTCTGGTATTCCTCTTAACGGTGTTGAGTAAGAGGATTATACATATAGGAACGTCATCAACACTAGTGCACTGAAGCTTTGGCATTTTGTTTATCGAGGAGGCATATGACATTGACTTAGAGAGGGCGAGGGCCCATATGAGGATCCTGTGCAGCCCGATATTCCTGCTGAGATGGGCGAGGCTTCTTCCTCGCCCACCTTCGCTTGCAACCACTTCAGCTCTACCTCCTACACCGACCTTGGACGATCCTCAGGTTGCTATAATGCGATATCTGATCTTTATGGAGGGTCGTATCTTTTCTGAGCTATCTGAGGTTTGTTCGGAGATCTTGGCATTTTGGTTGGATGTTACTCGTCAGCTTGATGCTCTTCAGCATCAGGTTGATGACTTGACTGCTCGGGTGAAGAGTTTTGAGGACTATCATCGATCCAGGGATGGCGATGACTCTACTTTTTACCTTATTTGGTTTTCATTTTGTTGCTTCAGTTGTTTTGTTATTTGGATTGTTTTAGTTCAATAGTACAGGTTTCCCTTTTGTAGTACAGATTTCCTTTTGTTGTTTCTTTTGATCTGATAGCTTTTGTGCTATACATGTTGCTTCTTTATGTACTGATTTTTCCATATTATGAGTGGAGCTTCTTTTGGCTATGCTTCTGTGTTGTTTATCTGTTTATTTCAGTTCCTGCAAGTCAATTCCAATACATCAATGGACTTCAAGGATATATCTTATGGGTGCATTTCTTTCCCTTCTTCCCTACCTTATGCATTTCACGTCTTTTTCAAACATTGAGGACACTGTTTCATTTACGTGTGGGGGATGGATTTAACTGTTTATTACTTGAGCATGGTTTGTTTGATAAGTGATTTGATTTATCATCTATTTCACCGTATTCTATAAATTGTGGAAAAAATTTTCGATTTTTTATCCTTTTTATTATTTTTGCTTTCATTTGAATTTAATTATTTTGGTTATTGGAAATGTTATCTGATTCATTTTGATTATTAAGGACTGAATGCCTTTAATTTAATTCATAAATTGGATAGTAGA
>JAOXYD010000136.1:29295891-29314128 GCA_028565735.1 Pinacopodium congolense | reverse complement strand
AGGTATACCAGTCAACTGAATACACTTGTTGAAGAGAGAACTGACTAACCAAAAGAAGATCAGTTCACCAAACATTAGAACCGGTCAACCCAATGAACAATTTCAGAAGATCGCTCGACCAAACATTAAGATAAACAATGGTAACTTTGCAATGGGCAGATTCTACAACAGATATATTATTAAATGAGAAGAATGTTGGGCAACGGCTAATTAGTTTTGTAGAGAGTATAAATAGATGTGTTTTATGTTGGTTATACATCCAAAAGTGTTTATACATTATTATTGAGTGTTCTTGATTATATATGAGAATTTGGTGAAGTTGTAGTTGGGAATTTTGTGAGGGTTATTTATTCTTAAGCCATAAAAGAAGAGTGTTATGGGATTATTCTTAAGCCTTGAAAAAAGAAGAGTGATAAGTTATTCCTTAGCCTTAAGTGGGAGGGTTGTGAGGTTATTCCTAAGCCTTAGAAAAGGGAGAGTGAAAGGTTATCCTAGAGCTTTGAAAAAGCATTGCATTATATAATATGTATTCTTGTTTATTGCAATAAGAACAAAATCTCAATAGTGGTGTTAAGGACTGGATGTAGGATAAGAGGACTGCTCCAAACCAGAATAAATCGGTTTTGTCTCTTATTCCCTTTCCTCTTTAATTTTATGCATTTAATTTAATTGTTTAATTTATTGTTGGTATTTAATTATATAATTACTGTTTAGCTTTCGTATTTAATTAAATTAGTTAAAAGAGTTAGGTTTAATAATATTAAAAAGAATTTTTAAAAACCTAATTCACCACCTCCCACTTAGGTGCCATATAAGGACCAACAGTTTGTGTGAAGATTGATATTATGGATGAATGTGTTAAGGAATTTGAAGTGTGAGTTGAGGAAGTTATTAAAGTTCAAAGTGATGAGAATGTGAACTAAGAAGAGTTGTGTGAGGAGGTTGAGAAAGAAAAGTTAAAGAGAATAGATACACCCACACCACCCTTCATTTTGAAGCCACCCAATCTAGAATTAAAACCCTTACCTTCCCACTTTAGATATTCCTTCTTAGGTAAGGATCACACCCTAACTATCATTACATCCAATCAATTGGATTTGGAGTAAGAAGAGAAAGTGGCAGATATTTGCTAGTTTTACCTAAACTGCAAGTATACATGTTGTAACTTATATTATAACTGATATCAATCCTACGAGGATTGATTCTAGACACCTAAAAAACTGAGTTGCACTTTGTTTAAGGTAAACGAAAAGTATAGAAACTAAAAACTAAATCTAAACTAACAAAACTTGAATGGATGTAATCGCAAAAGAGAGAAAAACATAGAAGATACTCAATAGTGGAGACTTAGGGTTGTTTATTTTCGTTTTATCATATTGATTTAGTTGTGTTTGATGCTAGATATCTAATAGTTTATTGCCCTCTCTAGAGATCTAACCAATTAATCTCAATTGAACTACCTAAAAGTTTAATTATAACATTCGGTTCACAACATTACTACTAAATAATGCAATTGGATTTGAAGCAATCATAAGGACAATTAAGAAGTAATTAAGATCTCTCTTCAATCACCTATTAATCAGTTAATTATAGGTCTGTTAAGTTATAAACTCTCATTGTGCACCCTAACTCAATCAAATCAAAATAATCTCTCGATTTGAAATGATTAAATCAATATAGTAAAAGTTGGATAAACAATTAAAAAACAATCCCTAAAATAGATTTGGTAGTCCATACCATGCTCAAACAAAGAGTATTCAGATTAAGCTTGAAAAGGAAAGTAAAAGAAAGATGAACTAGTGAAGATGACGAAGCCTCCTTTTTAGTAAAATCTGGACAGCCCTTGTTGAATCTTGTTGTCTTCCTTCTTCTTAAGTTTCCACACATTTTTCCTATTCTAAAACTTTTTTTTTTCCTAGATGTGTTCTAGTGGTTAGAAGTGTGGCTGCTAAAATTCCTTACATCTTTTTATGTCAAAAAAAAAATCATAAAACAGGTCTTGCAAACGTTTTTCCATGTCATCCTACCACATCTGATTCTCCAACTTTGACCTATGCTTAGTAATTTTGCTATATCTTCGACTACAAACCTCTAAATGTCATGAAATTTGATATGTAGGCTCCTTACATGTGATATAGCTCCTTATAAAATTGCATAGCAATCTAAGATTTTTCAAAGTACCCAATGCATCACCGAAGTTAAAGTATGAAAACTGGTGTTCGTTTAGGTCTCATTTATTACCTGCACATCCAAACATTAAAATACATGAACCAATTCCTCAAATAAGTTTATATTTAGCCCTCAAACACTAAACAATATAAAGAAACACTTAAGCAACTAAAGGATAATGAAAACGATGTAAAAGTTCCAACTAACTCAATTTAAAACACACAAACAACACTTAAAACACCTAAAAATAATCCTGAAACATAGTTTGAAACATACTTATCTATAAAGACAATCAAGATGAGAATGAGAGCTATGGGGTGGCAAACTTATAATATTAGGGGGATTAGCCCCAATGTGGTTATGCATAGGTGTTCACTAGTTTTAACTATATTGCAAGTATATAAGTCGTAACTTATAGTATACTTTGATATCGATCCCATGAGAATTGAATCTAGACACCTAACGATCTGAATTTCACTTTTTTAAGTTAAAATAAGACTATAGAAACTGAAAATTAAATTTAAATTAAGGAAACTTGAATGAGATTGATCATAAAAGAAAGTAAAACAAAGAAGATACTCAATAGTGGAGATTTAGGGGTTGTTCTGTCCTTATTTATCCTCCTTTATCTTAATGATTTAATTGTGTTTGGCCCAAGATTTTCTAAAGTTTTATTACCTTCTCTCAAGGTGTAACTCATTGTCCCTAATTTATGTAAGATAGAATTAGTCTTGTAATCTCTTAATCTACAAAAACTTTCTTAAATACTGGATGTGAAGCAATCCTATAGTTAATTAATACAATAATTAAGATCTCTCTTCAACCATTTATTAATCTATTAATTGTAGGTCCGTTAAGTTACCAACTCTCGTTGTGCACCCTAACTCAAATAAATGAAAAATAATATCTTGATTCGAAGTGATTATAAGCTTAACAATCAACATAAATGACTATGCATTAAAACAATAAAAATAAAATTGGATGAACAATTCAAGAACAATCTTTAAACTAGATTTAGCAATCCATAACCATATTCAAACAAATAATATTCAGATTAAGCATCAAAAGGAAGGCAAAGGAAAAGAGAAAACTAATGGTGTAGGTTGAAGCCCCCTTTTAAGGAAAATTTGGACAGTACTTGTTGAATCTTTAGTCTCCTCTCCAAAATTGTGTTCTTCACCTTTCTTCTCTGCCAAAAAACCTTTTTTTCTGTCTTGTATCTCTCTACCCTTTAAAATGTGGCTGCTAGGGTTTATTTCACGGCTCAGTCTAAAAATTCATTAAAAACGTTTTTCACAAGTTTTTACCACGTCATCCTACTAAATCGGCTTTTTCCAACTTTGATCTCTGCCCGATGTTTCCACTATATTTTCATCCACAGACCTTTGTTTGACTTAAAATTTTGTATGGAGCTTCTTGACATGTTTTTCTTGAACCTGTAAAAGTTCTTAGCAATTAGAGCTCTAAAAGTGCCCCTAATACTTCTCTGAAATTAGTGATACAAAATCTAATGTTGGTTTGAACTTCATTTGATTCCTGCACATCCAACCATCAAAGTGTATCAGCTCATTCTTCAAATAAGTTCATATTTTGCCCTCAAACACTAAATAATGCCAAAAACAATTAAACACCTAAAAGATAATGAAAAGGATGCAAAAGTTCATACTAACTAAGTTTAAAACACACAAACAACACTTAAAACAATCTAGAAACATAGTATGAAAACAGAGTTATCAACTTCCCCACACTCAAACCTTCGCTTGTCCTCAAGCAAATTACGCACAATGATTACATTCCATCAATTCTTTTTCAAAGAGACCAAGTGCATGCAGTCTTTCAAAGTTCGACAACTTAAATATCAAGCTACTACTCACAACATAATTTTTTCATCAATATACATAAACAAGCTCAATTATGATACCATTGATCAAAGATAAGCTTAAAACCGAAATGAATTTTCCTTCTGATGTTCACTCATTTCACTCAAGTTTGTAAGGGTTGGTGTTTCACTTAAGACTCCCTCTAAGAGACAACACTACCATAGGCTTGCGAATTCACCAATTCTCCTCTATGAAGATTACATGCTAAATGGATCAAAAAGGACTTTTAATTAAGGTTGTCATGGGGTCAGGGTCAAGGTAAGTTAAAAATGGATTTTAGGGGTTCCTCCCAAGCATTCATAAAGCATTAAATGTACAAGGGAACAATAAAATGTATTTCTGGGAGATACATGTAAATAACTAACTACTCAATATTTATTATTGCTTCTACCTTTGATTCTTTTCTTTCTTTTTTTTCTTTTTTCTCTTTTTTTCATTAGATTTTGTTCCGTTTTTTCTTTTTGTACAATAATATGAAAATAATGAACAAAATAATAGTTAAATGCAATGTGCTATAATAGTAGAAATATTGCTCAACTCATCTCAGAAGAAAAATGCAGTTAAAATTTCACACTAATGCACACTTAGTACTTTATTAAACATATGATAAGGTAGGCTAATGGGGTTTTCAGATTTTTGATATAAGGTGTTTAATTTAAAAAACAACAAGGTTAAAGGCTCAAAAAGGGTTACAAGGGATAATAAATTAGGTTGGTCATTTAAGTCAATGATTTAAAAATAAAGAAGGCCTTAATTCTTTCCATATATCATGCGTCTAGTAGTTTCAAATCGATTCAGAGCAAGTTTTCAAGGTAATCTTCCTAGGGGAGCATCACACACAACAAGAAAAATAAAAAGATTGAAATGTAGTCATATAAGATCAATTCCTCATATAGGTTTATATATGAAAATCCACGATAATTTCATACATTCCCTAATCACTCCAGTATCAATTTCTGTCCATGTTTATGCAACTAACTACTTCAATCACTCAGCACGGTTCACCTTCCACCCTAGCCACCTAATTTAACTTCAACCATATACTCAATCTCATTCCAACTACTATGATAGAATTTCATGGTATAACACACATAATAATGACTCAAGTACAAAGAAATTAACATATGTAATACTAACAATCTACCATGCATCCTATATGATATGCAAAATGCAAACACAAATGCAATGACTACCTCACCACACTTGAGGAACACATTGTCCTCCATGTGTGAAGAGAGCACCAAAGGCAAAGAACACAGAGACACCTAATAACAAAACAAAATAACCAACATGGCAAATAACACAAGACAAACATACAATAGAAATAAGCAACAAACAAATATAGGGCGAGAAAACTTATGGAGAGGACGGTGGTGATAGCATTAGGGAAGGAACTTAGACCCATTGCAATGCAAAAAATTTGAGAAGCTTCTTAGTTTGTTAACATTGTTGTTGCTCTATTCGCTCCATCTTTTCATCCACGAAGTCGAGACGTCACTCTAGAATCTTATGGTTGTCTTCTACGGGGGATAAAACAGCTTCCTACCCTTCACCCTCTTAGTCAGAATCATTAGAAAAGTTGTCATTGCCTTGAGGATGGTGGGAGGGAGGATGATCATGTGGACTTCTTTTATTCCACAATAGCTTTTGTGTTGGAATCTCAGAGTTCCAAGGAATTCATCTCCATAATTCTTGCATGTCATAAACGCATAAGAGTGAAATACTCAACAAAAACAGGGGTTAGACCATCGAGACTAACATTATAAAATTGAGCAGTAGTAGTGAAAATATGACGCATTTCTAGATAGTTTTGCTTCTTGTTTATCGTCTGATCCAAAGTACGAAAAATATGGTTGATGTGCAAAATTTGAGATTATTGTCCATATACCACAAAAGAAACAGTTCTTTAATTGAACACTTGTTGCTTTGAGACTTATGGAAAATCGCATGGCACATAAATTTATGCAAAACTAAACGGGCATGACTAAGTATGAGAGAGTTAGACAGATTATGAGCATCAAACTTATCTAAACCCATAAGTTTCTTACAATATGTAACATTCTTAAAGTCCAGGTGGGTAGTATAAGTCTTTGATTTCAGAAACCCAAATATGGTGTTTAAAATATTATAAGTTAGATTTCATGGGCTTCCTTGCAACCTAAACCTAAATTCATCTAATGTCTTACGATCATATTGAATAGTCGTATAGAATTCCAATGTTAATTCTTCAAACACCACATAATCAAAATGGATGAATTTCTCCCAACCTATCTTTTTACCTAGTTGTTCAATCTTGTCTTTCAATCCAACCTCTTCAAGAATTTGAAATTATAACTGTTTTGGAGCAACAATAGACTTACCTTTAAGTTGTAGGAATTTCATGCCTTCTTTATGACTAAAGATTGGAAAAGGAGAACTAAGTTGGTTAACCATATCTTGTGGTCCTTGGTTGAGAGCCAACTCTTTACCTTTGGATTGATTGTTGCTTCCAACTTGTCTTCTCTTAGGTGCCATGTTGATGGGTATTGTGCAAAACCTACAAAAAGAGACACAAAGGAAGACGTTAGATGAGAATATGATGAAAACAGTGATTAAAAAGGAAGAAAGTATGATTTTTTGATGAAAAGGATTGAAAACTTGACGTTTAATGTAAGAATAATGAAAAATTTGTAAATGATTGGAGCAAAATAAACTATTTAATTGGAAAAAAAGTTGAAAAATAAATAAGAGAGAAGAATGGAGGCTACACTTGGAGAAGGGGGCTTGAGACAACTAATGTTGTAAGCAAAGAAACAAAGAGAATAATAATAATAATAATAATAAGTTAATACTGAGTGACGCTGCTCTTATGTAGCAACAACGAGTTTATACTCGCTGTCATCTTTTGCATTTTTTTTTATTTTTTCGTTTTAAAATTTTTTTAAATTTTTTATTATTATTTTATTTATTATTTATTTATTTTTAGTTAAACTCAAGATTAGTAATTTTCCAATTTCTGAATAATCCTGAACTTACAAAATTAAAAACAGATAATACCTAATTATTTTCAGTTACTTTTAATGAAAAACAAAATTAGAACCTCAATTAAACACACGAAATAATAATAAAAAAGATTTTTTATAAAAAAACTAATTAATAACAAAACATGTTAAATTAAGGTCGTTAGCTTGACCAATCTCAATCACTATAAGATTAAAGAAGGGAAAGAAAAGATATTACTTCCCTTTCATTAGAAAGAATGCCTTCGAAATAATGTTTGCATCTTTGGCCATTCACTTTAAATGTTTCATCCTTATCATTCTCCAATTCAACTGCTCCATGCTTGAATGCTTGAATAACTTTAAATGGACTACTCCAATGAGATTTGAGTTTTCCTAGAAACAAGCGAAGTCGAGAGTTAAATAGCAATACATGATTGCCAATCTTGAATGCCTTCTTTTTATATGAGCGTCATGTAACTTCTTCACTTTCTCCTTATGTAGTTTGGCATTCTCATAGGCATCAAATCGTAGCTCCTCCAATTCATTAAGTTATAGTAGCCTTTTCTCACTAGTTGCTTTTCCATCAAATTTCAAAGCCTTAGTAGCCCAATACACTTGATGCTCTAGCTCCACGAGTAAGTGGCAAGCATTCCCATAGATAAGACGATAGGTACACGAAAGGGGGTGGTACCTATTAGTGTCTTAAATGCAGTGTAGTATGCCCAAAGAACATCATCAAGCTTTAGTGTCCAATCTTTCCTTGAACCACTCACTGTCATCTCAAGAATTCCCTTAAGCTCTCCATTCACTACTTCAACTTCCTGCTCGTCTGTGGATGGTATGGTGTGGCTATTGGATGGTAAACTTCATATTTCTTGAACATGTCTTCAAAATACTTGTTGCAAAAGTGCGTTCCCCCATCACTAATGATCTCCCTTGGTACTCCAAACTTATTAAATATTGGTTTTATGAACTTATATATAATTTTATCATCATTGGTTGGGGTATCCACCACTTTTGCTCATTAGGAGACATAATCCACACCTATGAGTATATAAGTATTACTGAGAAAGGATGGGAATGGTCCCATAAAATTTATTTCTTATACGTTGAAGACCTCAACTTCTAGAATGTTAGAAAGTGGAATCTCATCCCGCTTTGAAATATTTCCTACTCGTTGGCATCGATCACAATTCGTAACATACTCATGTGCATCCTTAAATAGTCTAAGCCAAAAGAATCCATATTCCAGCACCTGAGCTGCATTCTTGTTGGCTTCATAATGACATGCATAAGATGAATTATGACATTGTGTTAAAATTTCAAGCATTTCATCCTCAGGAACACGCCTACGGATTAGTTCATCAGCACATATCTTATATAAGATTGGCTCATCCCATAGATAACTAGTACACTCAAATAAAAATTATTTCTTTTATTGATAAGTTAAGTCTGGAGGAAGGATATCACCTATAATTTAGTTCTCTATATCAGCAAGCCATGGAATAAAAAGATTGGTTACCAACATCAAGGATTCGTCGGGGAAGTATTCATTGATGTCCTCATTTGATCACATCTCCCTACCTTCTAAAAGTGACCAGTGGTCCGCCACTACATTCTCTACTCCATTCTTGCCTACTATTTCTAAATTGAATTCTTGTAGGAGTAATACCCACCATATAAGCCTTATTTTGGCGTCCTTCTTGGCAAACAGATATCTTAGTGCTGCATAGTCAGTATAAACAATTACCTTTGAGTTTAAGAGATATTAGCGTAATTTGTCGCATGTGAACACCACAGCTAGCAATTTCTTTTTAATAGCAGTATAATTCAATTGGGCTCCTGTCAATGTCTTATTGGTGTAATAGATGGCATGTAATCTCTTATCCTTTTTTTGTCCTAGAAAACACCCCAATGCTTGGTCTCTAGCATCACACATGATCTCAAAAGGTAAGGACTAATTTGATGAAGTTAAAATTGGTGCAGATACAAGTTCCTCCTTCAACCTATCAAAAGAATTTTAATAGTTAGCATTAAAGTGAAAAGGTGCATCTTTAACTAACAAGTTAGTAAGGGGTCGAACAACAAGAGAAAAATCTTTAATAAATCGAAAATAAAACCCAGCATGTCCCAAGAAAAAGTATTAATAAAATTTAAATCAAAGTCATCCAAATCAAGTAAGATGCTAAAATATCATCCCCCTACAATAGCCTCAAAAACTTGTTTGCTACTTTTAACTATACTACAAGTATACAAGTCATAAATTATAGTATAATCTATATCAATCCCACGAGGATTGAATCTAGACTCCTAAAGATCTGAATTTCACTTTGTTTAAGATAAAACAAGATTGTAGAAACTAAAAATTAAACTTAAACTACCGAAACCTGAATGATATTAATCGTAGAAGAAAGTAAAACAAAGACGATACTCAATAGTAGAGAAATAGGGTTTGTTCTATCCTTATTTATCCTCCTTTATCTTATCGATCTAATTGTGTTTGACCAAAGATTTTCTAAAGTTTTATTACCCTCTCTCAAGGTGTAACTAATTGTCCCTAATTGAAGTAAGATAGAATTGGTCTTGCAATATCTCAATTTACAAAACCTTTCCTAAATACTCAATTAGATGTGAAGCAATCCTATAGGTAATTAATAAAATAGTTAAGATCTCTCTTTAACCACTTATTAATCTATTAATTGCAGGTCCGTTAAGTTACCAACTATAGTTTCACACCCTAACTCAAATATATCAAAATAATCTCTTGATTCAAAGTGATTATAGGCTTAACAATCAACACAAATAACTATGCATTAAATCAATAAGAATAAAGTCGGATGAACAATTTAAGAACAATCCCTAAACTAGATTTAGCAATCCACAATCATATTAAAACAAATAATATTCAGATTAAATATCAAAAGGAAGGCAAAGGAAAAGAGAAAACTAATGGTATAGGTTGAAGCCTCATTTTTAGGAAAATCTTGACAGCACTTGTCAAATCTTTAATCTTCTTTCCAACATTGTGTTATTTGTTCTCCTCCAAGGTATTACTATAGACAACAATATCATCCAAGTAGACCACCAAGTCCAAGTATGGGAAGAATATTTTGTTCATGAGGGTGAAAAATGTGGCGGGAGCATTCGTAAAGCCAAAAGGAATGACTAGAATTATAGGATCCATACCTTGTCACGCATGTTGTCTTCAGCTTGTCTCCCCTCCCCCTCGGCCTCAAGGAAGATGGGGTTGATTAGATTGAAGATTGTCGATAAGGCAACGGAATTATTTTTTTATATGTATTCTTTTTTTTATATTTGCTTTGCTAGGTGCTTAAACCTGAGTCTAACACGTACAGGTAGGCACCTCTATTATCTCCTAAAAAACTTCTTTTTTATCTTGCAACTCTTTCCCCTTTAGGATGTGGCTATTAGGGTTTGTTTCAAAAATCCTTAGTCTAAAAATTCATTAAACATGTTTTGCACAAGTCATGTCGCGTCATCCTGCCAAGTAAGCTTTTTCCAGTTTTGACCTAAGCTCAGTGTTTCCGCTATATCTTCATTCATAAACCTCATTTTGACTTAAAATGTTATATAGAGCTTCTTGGCATGTTGTTCTTGAACCTTGTAAAATTTTATAGAGATTGGAGCTCTAGAAGTGCCCCTAATGCTTCTCCAAAGTTAGCTATACAAAATCTGATGATGGTTTGAACTTCATTTGTTTCCTTCACATCCAACCATTAAAGTGTATCAACCCATTCTTCAAATAAGTTCATATTTTTCCCTCAAACACTAAATAATACCAAAAACAATTTAACACCTAAAATATAATGAAAAGGTTGCAAAATTTCATACTAACTAAGTTTAAAATATACAAACAACACTTTAAACATATAAAACAACCTAGAAACATAGTATGAAAACACACTTATCAATAGGATCAATCTTGAAGAATGATGCAAGAAAGTGAAGGAAAGACAAAGAAGGTTGAATCCAAACATGTAAGAGGTTTTGAAGAAGGAAGTGATGAAGCTTTTTGATGTAGGGATCATATACCCAATTTCAATTATTAAATGGATGAGTTAGGTGCAATGGGTTCCTAAAAAGGGAGGCATGACATTGATGGAAAATAAACAAGGTGAAAATATTTCCACTAAGATCATCACCGGTTGGACAATTTGCATAAACTATAGGACACCTAATTTGGCCACTAAGAAAGACCATTTCCCTTTACCTTTCGTGGACTAAATGATTGAGAGGGTAGAAGGGAATGCTTTTTATTGCTTTCTTGATGGGTATTCAAGATACAACCAAATTTTCATATACCTAAAGGACCAAGAGAAGATCACCTTCACTTTCCCTTATAGGACTTTTTCTTATAGAACAAAACCCCTTTGGTCTTTGCAATGAACCCGATATATTCCAAAAGTGCTTGATGGCCATCTTAACAAACATGAATGAAGACATCATAGAGGTATTTATGGATGACTTTTCTCTTTTTTAGACTCTTTTAACCACTGTTTGTTTAATTTGGGTAGAGTGCTTCAAAGATGTGATGAGTCCTATGTAGTTTTGAATTGGGAGAAGTGTCATTTCATGGTCTAAGAAGGAGTCATTTTTGGTCATAACATCTCATACAAGGGGATTTAAGTAGACTGATCTAAGACTGAAGTGACTGAGATGATCCCCTCCATTGACATCAAGGGCATCCAAGCATTCCTTGGAAATGCAAGGTTCTACCGACAATTTATAAATGATTTTTCTCTCATTATTAGACCCTTGACTCATATGTTAGTTAAAGATGTGCCTTTTAAGTTTGATGCCGGTTGTTTACATGCTTTTGACAGCTTAAAGAAAGCACTCACAATAGCCCCTATCATGACTTCCGAGATCATGTGTGATGCAAGCGACCATGCCATTAGTTTTATGATTGGGTAGTAGAAGGACAAGAAGCTACATAAAATTTACTATACAAGTAAGACCTTTATGGGGGCACAATTAAATTGCAATCTACTGAGAGGGAATTTCTTCCAGCAACATTTTCTTATGAAAACTTTTGTTCTTATCTTTTAAGTTCAAAAGTATTTTTTTTTTACAGAGCCTATGGCATTATACTACCATTTTTCGAAGAAGGAGGCTAAGGCTATGCTCATTCGATTAGCGCTTATGCTCTAATAATTTAACATTGAAATCAAAGACAGGAAGGGAGTAGAGAATGTGGTGGCAGATCACTTATCGAGGCTTGAAGGAGGAAATTACTAGGAAGAAGAGGAAATCAAGGAGATTTTTCCTTATGAAGCTTTAATGATACTAACAACCCTTTTCTTCCTTAGTTTACTGACATTACAAACTACCTTTCGGGTGGTATTCTTCCCTTGAATCTATCATACCAACAAAGGAAGTTTTTTTGTTTCAATGCTCTGAATATATATGGGATGATCTTATGCTTTATAAGACATGTTTTGATGGGTTAACTCACATATATGTCCTTTAAGAAGAAATGCCTGAAGTTTTGACTCAATACTATAACTCACCTTATGCAAGACAGTATGGAGTGAACAATACGAGTTTTCACATATTAGAATTTGAATTCGATTAGCCAAGTTTGTTCAAGGATTCTAGGAAGTTTGTGCTGCATTGCGATAAGTGCCAAAGAGTGGGCATCATTTTAAAGAGGGATGAGATGTCACTCTAAAAAATCATGGAAGTAAAAGTGTTCGATGTATGGGGATTGGACTTCTTGGGAAACTTATAGGGATATCAAATAGCTTTCAAGACCCTTATAGGTATTATTTCATATAGACTTGTGTATGGCAAGGCTTGACATTTACTTTTAAAGCTGGAACACATGGCCTACTGGGCAATTAGGAAATTAAAGATGGATTAGAAACTAACCAATAAGAAGAGGTTGTTACAACATGATGAATTAGAAGAACTAAGGTATGATGGTTACTACAATTCCAAGTTACACAAAGAAAGGATGAAGAAGTGGCATGATGCCCACATCAAGAAGAAGGATTTCAAGAGTGGGGACTTAGTGTTTTTATTTAACTCAGGACCTCAGTTGTTTCCTAGAAACCTCAAGTTAAGATGGAGTGGCCCTTTAATGTCATTCAAGTATTTGACCATGGAGCATTAGAATTAGAGAATAAAAGGACGAAATCTTCAAGGTCAATGGGAATCAATGCAAACTTTACCTTGGATTATCTCTTTCTCATGAAAGGCAAGTAGTTTCTCTCTTTTCCTTTGCTCTTTCTTGAATAAATTGAAGTATGTTCAAGATCATGACCTTAAATGAAGCATATTGTAGTTAGTTCTTAGGTTTTTCAACGTGTTGATTCATAGATTTTAAGTTGTTTCTTATTTTAATCTCATCTTTTCTTCTATTTAATAGATGTTTTCTTGAGTTTGATTGATGTTCTTAGGTTGATTTCAATGTTAAATCTTGAGTTTAAAGGTTAAGACTAAGTTTGAACCAAGTAAGAGATCAAATTATGCAAAACAAGGTAAAATAGGAGAGTGATACAAGGGGCCTCCTTGGAACTCGATCTTTCATCAAAGATTGGCACCAACACCCCTGTACGGCAGTCTCACTTAAGTCTGTTTAAGCAAGACTTTAGCACTCTCACAGTGTTTCACTCGCACACTCAAAGTAATAAAGCTTATAAAAGTGATAAGAAAATAAAGGCAACGAGAACACGAGAGATACGGTAAAAATATCAACCTTTATATTACTTCACCTTAAAAGAATACAAGGAAGATCTCTCTGATTAAGTGAGTAGAGTTAAGCTCGAATGAGCTATATATAAGCCCTTTGGCTTAGAAGCCAAGTTACAGTCAAGTTACAATTTCGAATCCTAATTGAACCCCACTTCCTAAGATCGTGCTAAGATCACGTTCTACCACTATCAGGATTCAATCACGTGGCCAATCAGATGACACCCCCATCTGAATAGGTCTCTAACTGGTAAGATAGAATTACAACAGAATACAAATAGATAAGAGTTTACATTTGACTATGACTCTGAATCCTTATCCTCGAAGATCTCTACTATCTTCAAATGTTCAGTCCCACTGCAACTCTACCTGTCGCCACATCATCAAAGTCTCCGACAATCTCTATACGTAGATGATGCTATGATCTGACTGAAGCCCGCATAACACATTGGCCCGATCCAATGCTTCCCCACAATAAGTCCGTTAGTTGTGATCCATTCATCCGAGTGTATGGGCTATGTCAATCCCCGCAAGGTCCGAGACTCTACTAAAATTTGCACAAAGTCTGATCCCACTTGCCCATGTTTGCCTTAGTGTATTTGCATGCCTTCCTCATGCATGTGATCCAGCGAACCTCCCCTCTAAGGCGTGGGGAAAAGGTCGCTGAGAAGTGCTCCGAAGTTTAACGGTCTAATAATCCACCCCCATTAGATGGATTTGACACCCTCGTGGAGTTAGTCTGAAGATAGGCATTCATCTGATCCTCAAATTGCCACAAGGTCGTGTCTTTCTCCCACGTGGCTTCCGCGATAGGTTTACCTCTCCACTGAATCAAGAACTCGATCCTTCGATTCTTCTTGTGTGGACCCATTGTTCGATGATCTACGATCTTCTCCACTTGATCCTTGAACTATTTCCTCACAACCGGTGGTGCTCGATTCACTTGACTCCTATTTGGATCTGATGTATCCTCATAATAGGGTTTGAGAAAACTAACATGAAAAGTAGGGTCTACCTTTAACCGCCCGGGCAACTTCAACCTGTATACCACGTTCCCCACTTTATGTAGCACTTAAAACGGTCTATCGTACTTTGGCACTAATCCCCGATGTACCAGTTTGCTTGAGATCTTCTTCCAAATCTGCGGGGTTAGTTTTAACAAAACTTTATCCCCCACATCAAACTCTAACGGTCTCCTCTAAAGATCCGCTTGCTTCTTCATCTTTCGATAAGCTTTCCGAAGACTATCCCTTACTTCATCCAACAACTCTTGCTTCTTCATTGCAAACTTATGCACCGCAGGAAATTTGCCACCTGTCCTTTGTTGAGCAATCTCTAAAGGAGTCCAAGGTTGTTGACCCAACACAATTTTAAAGGGACTTTTCTCCGTCGCAGAAGATCTGTGCAAGTTGTAACAAAACTGTGCAGTATCATGTAAACTTAACCAGTTACACTGACTTGCACTTACATAATGCCTTAGGTACTTCTCCAACAAACTATTGATCCTTTATGTTTGGCCATTTGTTTGTTGTTGATCTGCCGTTGAAAACTTCAAATCGCACCTCATCATGTTGAAAAGAGACGTCCAGAATCGGCCTGTAAACATGGCATCTCGGTAGCTCACAATATTCGCTGGTACTATGAAATACTTGACCACGTTCTTGTAGAACAACTCGGCCGCAACATTTGAGGGACAAGTCATAGGAGCTGACATGAAGATTGCATACTTGGAGAATCTGTCAACCACCACCATGATTGATGTCATGTTGTCCATCTTTGCAAACCCGATAATGAAATCCATTGACACCGACATCCAAGGTCTCTCTGGGATAGATAAGGGTTGTAATAAACCGCCTTCCTTCTTTCTATCCGGCTTATCCAATTGACACACAAGGCACGTCTTGAAGTAACATTCCATGTCATTCTCCATCTTCGGCCAGAAGTAGGAACGTGATAGGAGCGCTAGCATCCGTTGGACTCCTGGGTGACCAACCCATTACGAGTCATACGTCTCCTTTAATAGTTGTTTCCGCAATCCCCCAAAACTCGACACATACACTTGACTACTCTTCGTCATCAAAAGCCCATCATGATCGAGCCAAAACCTACACACAACACCTTCCTTCACTTGAGAAATCAACTTACAATACATGGTTTCTAGTGGAGCCGCCTCTTTGATTTGCTCCAACAGAATAGACTCTACCCTAGTGATTGAATACAGGGCCGCAAATACCTCTTTTCTGTTCAAGGCATCTACCACATTGTTGTGCCTTCCTGGTTTATGCTCCCATACGAAGTCATATTTAGCTAGAAATTCTTTCCACTGGGCTTGTTTTGCGGACAATTTCTTTTGGGTCTTGAAAAATGTGTTAACGACATTATCTGTACGAACAACAAACCTGGTACCCAACAGATACACTCGCCATGTCTCAAGGTAATGCACCACTACAAGCATCTCCTTCTCGTGCGTCGAGTAATGTTGCTTTGCACCATTGAGCTTTCAGCTCTCAAATGCAACCGAGTGACCCTCCTGTACAAGGACTCCACTAATGGCTTTGTCCGATGCATCCGTGTGTGCCTCAAAAGGAAGATCAAACTAGGGTAGCTTCAAAACAAGTAGGGTTGAGATAGTAGCCTTAAGTCTCTCCAACGCCTCTTGACACGGGTTCGACCAACACCACTTTTGCTTCTTCTTTAGCAAGTCCGTTAATGGCACCGCTTTCTTCAAGCATCCCACTATGAACTGCCTATAGTAGTTCGCCAAACCGAGAAAACTCCGCAGCACTATCGTAGGCACTTTCCACTCAACTATCACCTTCACCTTTCTAAGATCCATTTTAACCTGACTCTTACTCACCACGTGACCCAAGAATCTGATCTCTGACTGGGAAAACTAGCACTTCTCCATCTTCACGTAGAGCTTGTGTTGCCTTAGTCATTCGCACACCTTCCTCAAGTGCTCCACATGTTCCGCCATATCTGTGCTATACACCACTATATCGCCTAGATATACCACCACAAACTCATCGAGGAAATCGTATAACACGTCATTCATGAGGTTGCAGGGGCATTAGTTAATCCAAATGGAATAACTAAAAATTCGTATGAACCATACTAAGTTATGCACGTTGTCTTTTGCTCATCGCCCTTGGCTATCCTCATTTACCAATACCTACTCCAAAGATCCAGCTTAGTGAATACCTCAGCCCTTGACAACTTGTCCATCAAGTCTTGAACTAATGGCACTAAATACTTGTTCTTGATCGTGACCTTGTTCAACACTCGATAGTCCACACACATTCGAAGTGTACTGTCTTACTTCTTTTGAAACAATACTGAGGCTTCATACAAGGCTTTATTAGATGAATCCCGCTTCCAACAACTCACCAAGTTGCTTCCGAAGTTCCGCCAATTCCAATGGGGACATCCTATATGGGGCACGTGCAGGTGATATCACTCCAGGAACCAACTTGATCTTGTGATCTCCATACCTTTCTTCAACCGCTTCTCAATACTCATGGCTGAAACATGTCCTACTGTCCTTGTAGCTTCTACCGTTCCACCATCAGACCTACAACAATTCACATAGAAGGAATTTTATTCATTCATCAACATCATACCTCCCAAACTTGGATACAACACCACCTTTGCTTCTTTGAGGAAATCGACCCCCAGTATCATCTTGAAGTCCTCCAAGGGTATAACTATGACGTTCAGCTTGGCACGCCAACTCCCTATGCTTATTAGAACGTTGTAAGCAGCTCCTGCCACTACTTGTGCCTTGCCCGCTGGGGTTTTAATCTTCATTGGGGTCTTGGACACCTTTAGACCTAACTTGCACACCATCTTTTCCGCTAGGAAGCAATGCGTTGCTCCCGTATCTAACATTAAGGTTGTGCCTTTTTCTCTAACCTGTACTCCCACGTACATCAGTCTATCAAAAGGAATAGATTCACCACTAACCGTATTTAATAAGACGATCAGATTTAGCTTCGATTCTTCTGAAGATTCATCGTCTTCTTCGGCAATCAGGGCATTCAGCTTCTACTTCGTTGGACATTCTTTTGCAAAATGTGGACCACCGCACAAGTAACAAGCAATCTTGCCGCCCTTCTTCGAGGACGTCTCCCCATTCTTCGAGCCACCGTTGTGCTTGCTCTTGCCCTTGAAATCCCCCTTCTTGGAGTCTTTCTTCTTCTTCCCCTCAGTCTTCTCTTGTTAGGCTTGGCCTTTGCCCTTCGAGGAATTTGAGGAGTTAGCCTTCACGTCTCTCGGAATCCGAAAATCCACCAAGGCATCAGCGGCCGCGATTGCACCAACCATGTCCTTCTCATTTTGCCTCCGTAACTCCATTTGCACCCAAGGTTGTAACCTGGATAGAAAGTTGAAAAGCTTGTCCTCGTCTGACATGTTGTCAATATCAAGCCTTAGAGAACTAATGATTTTACATAGTCCCTTACCAATCCTTCTTCCTTCAATTTCTTCAAGGCATC
>JAOXYD010000136.1:29278956-29294956 GCA_028565735.1 Pinacopodium congolense | reverse complement strand
CTGTGATGCTTCTCTATGTTGTGCTGTGTTCTTGAATTTGTGTGGTTATGGCTGCCTTTGCTGTGGTTTTGCTACTGTTTGTGTTCTCTTTTGTAGGTAAAAATGGACAAACTATAAGATCAAAGCACAAGTCTTGGAGGTATGTCTTTAATGCTCTAAATAGAATATATCTTGGTTATTGAAGTATTGAATGGTGGTATTTATGTTTAGCACTATAGGCAGTCCTATACGCCCATAAAACATCATCCAATTTCGTCACCAAATATTTTCTTACTGAATTCATTGTCTTCTCCAAAATTAATTTAATTTCTCTATTTAATATTTCAACATACTCGCTTGTCTGAGGATAATAGGTAGTACCTGTCTTGTGGTGGCAACCATATTTGGTCAAGAGAGATTTAAATTGTGTATTCTGAAAATGAACTCCATTATCATTAATAATAGCATGGGGAACACCAAAACGAGTAAAAATAAATTTCTTAACAAATCTCACCACACTATTTACTTTGTTGTTAGGCATTGCCATTGCTTCTACCAACTTAGAAATATAATCAACTGCTACTAAAATATGTATATTACCATATGATGGTGGGAAAGGTTTCATGAAGTCAAGACCCTATACATTATCAAAAAGCTCTACCTCTAGAATAACTTGTTGAGGCATCTCGTTACGTTTACCAATGCTACTCTTTCTTTGGCATTTATCACAAATTATAACCAAAATTCTTGCATCTTTGAATAAAGTTGGCCAATAAAAGCTACTTTGTAGTACCTTTGTTGTGGTTTTGTCAGTTCCATAATGCCCATCGTATGGGAAAGAATGACAATGCTGAAGGACTTGAACCATTTCCTTTTAAGGAATGCATCTCCTCACTACTTCATCGACACATCTCTTAAATAATAAAGGATCATCCCACTTATAAAACTTTACCTCATGTAAAAATTTCTTCTTTTGATGATGGTTAAGCTTTAAAGGTAACAAGTGTGCTACCAAATAATTAAATATATCCATAAACCAAGGAATGGCCATTTCATGCGCTGTCCATAATTTTTCATTTGGGAATTCATCATTTATAGGCTTATTATTCATAGATACTAAGTGTTCCAACCTTGAAAGATGATGTGCAACAATGTTTTCCGATCCTTTCTTATTCCTGATCTCAAAATTGAACTCCTGCAAAAGAATAACCCAATTAATAAACCTAAATTTAACATCTTTTTTAGAGAGCAAAAACTTAATTGCTGAGTAGTCAGTGTACACGACTGCCTTAGAACCTACAAGATAAGGGCAAAATTTGTCAAAAGAATACACAATAGCCAATAATTATTTTTCAGTTGTAGTATAATTAATTTGAGCATTGTCTAAGCTTTTATTTTTATAACGTATCACATACAATCTCTTATATATTTTTTATCTTAAAACTGAACTTATTGCATTATCGCTAGCATCACACATCATCTCACAAGGTAAATTCCAATCAGAAGTAGTCATAAGAGGAGTTGAAATTAGAGCTTGTTTAAGCTTATTAAAAGCTTTAACACATTCATAATTAAAATCAAAAGGAGTATCCTTGGAAAGTAAAGAACATAACGGTTTAGCAATCTTAGAAAAATCTCTAATGAACTGTCTATAAAAACTTGTAAACCAAGAAAACTCTTAATAGCTTTCACATTAAAAGGGATAAGTAATTTTTCTAACACCCCAATCTTTGCTCGGTCTACCTAATACCTTTTTTTGAGATTTTATTGCCTATAATTATTCCTTTCTTTACCATAAAATGACATTTTTCCTAATTAAGCACGAGACTAGTTTCCTCACATCTCAGCAAAACCCTATTTAAATTAGATAAGCAAACATCAAAAGAGAAACCAAAAACAGAAAAATCATCTATAAAAATCTCAATTATGTCCACTATATTAGAAAATATAGACATCATGCAATGCTGAAAAGTAGCAGAAGCATTACATAAACCAAATGGCATACAATGATAAGTAAATGTACCATAAGAGCATGTAAAAGTAGTTTTCTTTTAATTTTCAAGAGCTATAGGAATCTTCATATGCCCCAAGTAGCCATTTATGAAACAAAAGTATGCATAACCTGTCAATCTCTCAAGAATATGATCAATAAACGGTAAAAGAAAATGATCCTTACGTGTTGTCACATTCAACTTCCTATCATTAATACATACTCGCCAACCAGTTACAGTTCTTGTAGGGATCAATTCATGGTTCTCATTCTTCATTACAATTGTGCCTCCCTTCTTTAGAACCACCTACACAGGACTTACCTAAGAACTGTTAGAAATAGGATAAATGATTCTTGCTCTAAGTAGTTTCAATACTTCATTTTGCACAAATCTTTCATGTTAGGGTTGATAAGTCTTTGAGATGTACATATGGGCAATAATTTTCTACCATCAAAATCTTATGCATGCATTTAGATGGACTTATCCCCTTGATGTCCAAAATAGACGATGCTATTACCGTTCTATGTTTTCTCAACACCCTTAATGGCTTCTCTTCCTCTGTAGTACTCAACAAGGTAGAAATAATAACAAGATATATATCATTTGCACCCAAAAATGCATATTTGAGAGAAGATGGTAATTATTTCGATTCAAGTTGAGGTCACTTTTTATCAGAAGGTTCGGGTTGTAGGTTTTCTCTTAAATCTTCAAATTTTACACTATGTTTAATTTTCCTAAAACCTTCACCCTCTAATCTTAAGGCATACACAACTATCTCAATATTTCCATCTTTTTCATTCAAACTAAGTGATAGGCATGCCTCTAATGGTTTTTTTTATATGATTCTTTAATGAAAGTTTCATTCACTAAAGGGTCAATCACATCAATACTGAAGCAAGTATCACATAAAGATGGTTTTCTTAAGGATTTAAGAATATTACATTCTTCTTTATCACTTCCCACCCTAAAGGTTAACTTACCCAAAAGCACATCTATCAACACAACTTTTGTAGCTAAGAAAGGTCTTCATAGAATTATAGACAAATATAATTCATCTTCTATATCTAGGACTAGAAAATCAGTAGGTAAAATAAGTTTTCCTACCTTAATTAAAACGTCTTCCACAATACCTAGCAGGTATGTGATAAACCTATCAGCTAGTTGTAATGAAATCGTAGTAGATTTTAACTTCGTAATGCCTAATATATTAGCCAAAGTTAAAGAAATTAAATTAATACTAGCACCCAAATTATACAAACATTTATCAATGCTAATATCCATAATAGAATAAGGAATAGAGAAACTCCCTGGGTCTTTAAGGTTTGGAGGTAACTTCCTTTGTAAGACAATACTGCACTCCTCAATTAAGGAAACAGTAGCATACTCCTCTAATTTCCTTAAAAAATTTGGCATATGATGACATTTTGACAAAAGCTTTGGAAAATGGAATATTAATTTGAATCTTTTTTAAAATATCAAGGAACTTTTGAAACTTGTTTTCATCACTCTTCTTCTGAAGTCTTTGTGGATATGGAATTGGTGGAACATAAGGCTTAACAGAACTCGTCGACTTTTTCTAACTCCGTTACCTCTGTAGATTACTCCTCTAATTACTCTTGCTCTTGAACTTTTTTAGCATCTACTCTTTTAGCCTTTTTCTCTATTTTCTTCTCTATATCTGCACTTGATATTTCTTCACCACTCCTCAAGCTATTAGCCATAACTCCCTCCTTAGGATTTACTTCTGTATTTCTAGGAAGTCTTTTGGGATCTTTTTCAACAACTATATTAGCTAATTGACTAACCTACATCTCCAAGTTATGGATAGAAGCCTTATTGGATTGAACTGCTGCATCCATCTTCTTCATATACTGCAACATTGTCTCTTCAAGTAAAGACTTTTCTCTTGTGATGGAGGTTGTTGCTGAATTGAAGCTTGAAATTGAGGTCTTAGTTTTTGGAATCCCGATGGTCTAATGGGTCTAGCTAAACCTTGATTTTTCCATAAAAAGTTGGGCTAATTTCGTCAACTGGGATTATAAGTATTAGAATAGGGATCGTTGCGTTGTTGCTTATTTCCAAAGGGACCCATATAATTGGCCTCCTCTTGAGTGGCATTGTCAAACCAGTATTCATACAATTATTCAAATTTTGTCCACATAACCCATAAAAGACACATACGTCTGACTAAAATGTTTCCTTAGTTATCAAAAGTTGTACTTGTGTTGTCAAGTTTACAACATGCAATGCTAAGTCAGTTTGAGCATTAACTTCATATACTTGAGCTCTTTTACCTCTTACAACTTTTTATTTAGAATTCATTGCTCAATTCTAAAAAATTTCTCTAAGTTCTCCAGATGTCTTATGTCTAATATAACCACATGTAGCTGTATCTACCAAATTCTAGCAATGTTCACTTAAACCTTCATAAAAGAATTGAATAATTAAATGCTCAGGAAATTGATGATGAAGGCATTGAGTTAAAAGTAACTTAAATATTTCCCAAGTTTTGTGAAAATATTCTCCATCCTTTCAAGCAAAGTTAAAAATCTTATTTAATAATCCAAAGTATTTTAAGGTGAAAAATATTTAGTCATGAATGCGTTATAAACATCATCCTAAATAGGTAATGATGCTTCAGGTAAATGAAGTAACCAAGTTCTAGCGTTACCTTTCATGTAATAAGGAAACTATCATTTTTCTGAGTCACCTTCAAATAAACCATTTAAAGGAAAAGTTTGTACCGTACTATAGAATTCCTTAATAAATGTGAGTGGATCTTTGACTTTAATCTATTGAATTGAGATAGCATAGTCAAGTGGATTGTTTTCAACTCATAGTTCCTTGCAGCGTCACTTAATTGAATGTAGGATGGATTTGCGACTACCATCGGTCTTTGGATATCTCTCAAACGAGTAATAGTAAGTTGGTTTGCCACCACTACTGCTTGTACATTCAGATTATTTAGTTCATCATTTTTGTGTTGCTTAGCCATCTTTTTCTTTCAATTGCTTCTACAATTTTTTTTTCTATTTTTGGATCAAAAAGAAGAATTTTATCTGTAGTTGAATCCTTAGAATTTCTTACTTGCATAAACAACCTACAAAATAAGAGGAAGAATTAAGCTACAACTAAAAACATAAATCAACAAATAACAATAAAAATGCGTTGTCCCCAGCAACAACATCAAAAACTTGATAGCTTCCTAATGACTAAACCTATAAGTATACAATGTCAATCGTAATACGAACAAGGTCTATCCCATAGAGACAATGTTTTATTATTATTAATTTAATTTTTATCACTAGTCAATCAATCAAAGAAAACGAAATAAAATTAAAAGATTAAATGAACACTTATCAAGGTGATGTAATTAATAAAGAAATCAATTAAACGTACATCTAATTGAATTCAACTATCGATATTGACATTAGTTTCTAATTACCTGAGTACAATTGGTCCAATATTATCTTAGAACTATTCCAAGTCATTAGGTTGTATTTAACTAAGAATTAACCGATTCTCAAGTGTTAATAATGTAATTAGATCCTTTACGTAACAATTAAAGCACAATAATCAAATTGATATATCTCTTTACCAATTTAATTATCTCTACTTTCATAGATTTGGATTTATACTTCTCCTTTCGATCCTTCATATAAACCCTAATAAGAAATTATACGGTAGCTAAGCATATAAAATGCCCAAGGAAACTAAAACAAGATCAATAATTGAAATTTTAGTTAATCAAGAAAACTAACATCCATAATCAAAAGTATCCTTAAATTAAGTTACCCCCTAACTCTAGTTGAAAATTTAGTTACTCATACTAAAAAGTAAAAATAAACAATAAATGGGATTCTAAGTATAAATAATAAGAAAAAGGAAAGATAAGAAAAGAAAAACTCTTGGATTCTTCACTTGAGATGCTTCTTTTTTGCTTTATTTGTCCTCTTCCTCTTTCTCTAATAAATGTAAAACTCTTTGAATTAACTTTTATCTCTCTCTAAATAAATATAGAACTCTTAAAACTAGCTTCTTTCTCTCTCCAAATTTATGTCACTCTCTCTCCTCTTCTCTTCCTCTTTATTTAAGATTCCTTAGATCTCTTTATTTCCTATAAAACAATAAATAAAATCCAATAAATGCTAATTTTATAAAAACTAATAAAGATAAAAATGTAATCATAATTAAACAAAACAATAACTAAAATCAATAAAACTATATCTAAATCCTAACAAATTAAGGCTTAACTATATATAAAAACAATGATATCAAACTCTCCCACACTTGAGGATTTGCTTGTTCTCAAGTAAAAACAAACGAACCTATAACCAAAAACACTAAGAAGTTGAGCAATTCCTAGGTTAATAAAAATTCAACTTAAAATATCAAATCCTTTAAGCATTTAAAATCGCGATGCAATCAAAGCAACCTACCCTTTAAAAAAAAACTCAACTTGACCAAGTATTATTCCCTCACTAAACACTTCATTGATTCCCAAAATCACTTAATTGTTTTTAAAAAAAATGAAGTATGTGCCAGCATCCATATACATGATCAATAAAAACAATCAATTTCATTCATATTGATGTAACCATACAAATTTTCATTAAAAAAAATCTGTACAACACTAACTCTTGACATATGATTTCTCTTTAACTCACTGGAAACTGTTTTTTTAGACTTAGTGAGTGCATTTTATGCTCCATCTCACTTTTATTGTTTGCTTTTCTTTCCTTATTTGTTTTTAGCCTTTTTTACACAAAAGTAAACATTTGTGATGAATACCCCAGGTTACTCAAGATAACAAGTTTAGGATGCTTTGCATACTCATAATTTGGTAACCGTTTGATACGAAAATAAACATTTGTGATGAGTACCCCTGGTTACTAAGCACCAAAACAGAGGAGTATATATCTAGCAACAAACTTTTATTTCTAAAAATTAGAATTTCTTGCACTAAATAATCAGTAATTGCACAAAATTTCCAAATTAAAATGCATGCCTACATCCTTATAAACTTCCTTAATCACTAATCTCTCTCATGTATATAAATGGTTGTGTGTAAAATTTTTGAAAATCATGATCATGGTTTTCAAATATATGTCTCACTCAAGATTAATACTTAATTAAGTTTCCTTTGCAAAAAACTCTATTTACACTCATCACATCAAAATCCTAAGTACTCAACAAAATATTAATTTTAAGTTTCATAATTATTAAAAGGGATAATAGTTAAAGAGGTGATTAACATTTTCACATTTTTTTAGTTAAGTAATCAAGCTTTTAAAATTTTTAATTAATTGATTAACATTTGAAAAGTTAACTAAATGAGTGAAAAAGGCTAACGCTGTTACCCGATAACCCGGACCTGACCCGGTCTACTATAACCTTTTTACCTTTTCTAATTAATTTTGTAAACATTAATCACTCAATTGAAATTTTTTCAAAATTTAATCACTTAATTGAAAAATGAGAAAATGTTATATTAATAACTTATTTTGAAATTTTGAATATAGATTCATTTCATAAATGAATATTTTTACATAATATTTATAAATACTATTTAATTATTTAATTATTATTAATTAAAAATAATATTAATATATTTAAAAATATGTTCTTATAATAATTAATGTAAAATAATAAGTATAATTTATAATAGAAGATCAAGAAAATAATTATTAGTAAAATTATTTTAAGTGACTTTTAGAATATTTTTAAGAGAGATTTTTAATGAATTTTTATATAATTTAAGTTCAATTTTTGTATTTTTAAAATTACTTTTAAAATTAAACTTTATTTATAAAGTTATATTTAAATCTCATACTTTTTAGTTTTTTATATAAATTTATCTTTAAATCTCATATTTTCTAAGATGCATATAGGAGAGCATCTTGCTGTACCAATTATACAATTTTTTGTACACAACTGCTATCAAATTATAGCAATTAGAGGAGGAGGGTTTCAAGCTTTGATGGGTACTCCAAGGTACCCAAATGGCAACTATTGAGTGGATAAACCACAAGCCGTTGCAATCTATCCAACCTAGCTATCTGCAATTGCAGAAAGGAATAAAGAACTCTTCCTCGGATTAAAAGTGAACCCCTACATAGAATCAAAACTATGAAGGGAATTCAACAGTAAATTAATAGAGTTAGAGGTAGCTCTACATACCAAAAGTAAATCATCCGCGAAGGCAAGGTCAACTATTTCTAACTTACCACATTTATAATGATGCTTGAAAATAGGCTCATTGGTGATCATCACACCAAAGAATCTATGGAACACTTCCATACTCAATACAAAAAGATAAGGAGATAGGGGGTTACCTTGACGGAGACCTCTAGTTACCTTGCATATTCAGGTAGGCCTACCATTCACTAGTATTGAATATGAAACTGTGGTTATGCACTTTCGAATCCAATAGATGAGTTAAGTAGAAAACCCCATGACCTACAGTGCAATTGTTAAAAATCTCCAATTTAAGGAATTGTAAGCCTTAGAGAAGTCAATTTTAAGGGTACAGCTCTGAATATTTTGCTTGGAATGATGAATCTGAAATAGTTCCTGAGTAATCATAATGTTATCCCTTATACTTCTTCCCTGGACGAAGGCCATTTGACCGTGGTTAATCATAAGTGTCATAAATTTGAAAATTTTACAAAAAGGGTACTTTTAATAAGACTAGAGAAGAGATAAGAGTTTAAAGAAATTGCTTGGTAATAAAGGATTGGAGGTTTTCTTTCAATCTTAATTTTAAATATGAAATATTTGATGATAAATATAATCATTTTAATTCCTTTCAAGTATGATTAAAATTTTGGGTTATATGATTATAAATTGGTATGTGGTTATGTAAAATGTAAAGATTAAGATAGATTTAATAATGAAATAGAAAAATTAGTTGTAATTTGATACTTGTTTAGATAAATATTATGAAAATCAAAGTTTCAACAAATTTATTGTCAACTAATCAGTTTAATTTCTTATAAAACCCATTAAATTGAAAATGGACTTATTATAACGAAAATTAATTGATTTAACTGATTATTTTAATCATAAAAACTCATAAGAACCCATGTCAACAGTTAAAAATGAACATATTGACAAATTGAATTGGCATCACTAGATAATCCTCCAATCATTCCAAAATTGAATGCAAAAGCATGAGAGAGAAGTGAAAAGCCACAATCACTAGTAAGGGCTTGTTTGTTTTTAATTATGGTTTTAGTTTTTAGTCTTGATTTTTAACTCATAAATAAGAAAATCAACACAGAAATAAAAAATAATATATAAATAAAACAAGAAAATCCAAAAGAGCAATATAGAAATAAAAAAAACACAAAAACTAAGAAAAACACAAAAATAGAAATGAAAATGGAACTGGAAAACTAGAGGCTTGTTTGGTATCCCTTTTGGTTTTTTTTAATTTCTATTTTTCTAAACACAAAAACTAAAAAAAATAACACAGAAATTAAGAAAAACAACACACTAATATAGCACAAAAGCAAAAAAAAAAAACAGCACAAAAACTAAAAAAAACACACAAAAACAAAATCTAAAATTCAAAATCAATAACAATACCAAACATCCTCTAGGCAAAGAAAGAAGAGAGCTTATGCAACTAATCTAGTGAGAAAGAAAGTGAAGAAAGAATTGAAATTACTAGTTAGTTGTCGCTTAATCAAAGAAGATATTAGATATAAGAGTAGCTGGAGAATTAGATGTAGACAAAGGAGATTGAAAGATATGTTCACTTTGTAAGGATTAAATAAGGCTGGAGAATGGGAGAGATTCTAAGGGTGTGATGCTTTAAAGTAAAATTTATGTTTACTTTATTCCTGTATGTGGCAGTGTTTAAAATTTTTTCTTTTTAAAAAATAAAATTTGAAATTATTATTAACCAATTATACATTACTTAATGAATACTATTTTTATTTTTATTTTATTTATTTCAATAATTCTTATTTTTATTATTTTATATTGTTTTTGTTATTAAATATAGATTGAATCTTTAATCCTTATATTTGTCTATTGATCCATATCATGAACTCGAATGTTGATGTATACCAGAGTTTGAAATATCATATCGTACCATCCGGTACCAGCTGGATTGCACTATACCGGCTGAACAACGGAATAGTACGGAGTGATACAGTATCAGACTTGAATATCAGTCGGCATCGGCAGTTTCGATAGGTACTGGCCGTTATCATCTGATACTCATAGTTTTGATACCACAGGACCTAAGTGAAAAATTAAAAAATTTTAAAACTCCTCCCCCCCCCCATGCTGTTGCTTCTGGAGTTCTGTTGGGTCCTGGGCTTCTTGCTGTCTGTTGCCATTGCTACTTCTGGAGTGTCACCTTCCTCTAAATCGCATCTCTATGTATGTGAACTACCCCCTGCCCCCATTTCCCGTCACTTGCAACTCGAATCCCCGAGTTTCTAACCGCACCATCATCCCTACTCCACTACGCCATGTCCTTGCTTCACCTTTGCTGCCATCTCGCCTTCTCTTCTTCTCCTTTGCCCCCAACCTCGCATGTATTGCTTTTTTCTCCATCATCAATGCCACCTATTAGGAAAACAAGAGGAACACAATGACAAAACAAAGAGGATCTAAGGCTCGGAGGGTGTTGGCTTTAGAGTTTGGAAGAAGAAGTTGAAAGGAAATCTAGATAGTTCTAAGCTTTTTAATTTTTTTCTTTATTTACCTTTTTATTAAAAAAGAGAATATTTATGATTTTATTCCATAAATTATTTCTTTCTTTTTATATCTTTGATAATAATAAAAATTTTAATTTTGATGTATAAATTAATTTATGGCTATTTTTATTAGAAAGTTAATGGCATTAAATGCTCCATTAATTCATATTTATATTTATAACATTTTTTAATATACTATCAAATAACCTTAAATGCTCTATTAATTTTTGTTTTATTCCATAAATTTTTTTCCACTTTTTTATATATTTTTATAATAATAAATATTATTATTTAATTTTTATGTGCAAATTAATTTATAACTATTTTTATTTGAAAGTGATTTTTATTTTTATTTTTGATCTCTAATAAATGACATTAAATGCTTTATTAATTCATATTTATATTTGTAATCTTTTTTAATATACTTTCAAATGACCTTAAATGCTCCATCACTTTGTATTTATATTTGTAATTTTTAATATGAATTAACGAAAGATAGAAGGAGAATTATTTAAAAATTATTTTAATTACAACTAATTTATTAATTACTTTAAATATTCTATTAATCCATATAACTAATTTTGTAATGAATGTGAATTAATGGTGTATTTAAAGTAATTAATAAATTTATTGTTATATTATATTTATATTATTGTTGATTTTTTATGACAAAATTAAAGTAAAGTTAAAAACTATATAATATAATATACAGAGGGACTACTTTGTAGATTTTATAAAATTGATGGGTTAATTTATAATTTTAAAAATTATCTGAAACGATACTGATGTATTATATGATACTAGAGCTGAATTTGATATCGGTACTGGTATGGTATTTAAAACATTGATTATATGATAATCACATGTTAAACACATATAGAATCTATTTAATTATTGGGATAATAGATAGACAAGAGAGTAACTTTTTGAATTTTTTTTAGTTGAATGATAATATTTAAAAATTTTCAATTAAGTTACTAACCTTTTAAAAGTCAATCATTTAAGATAAAAACTTAAACGTCGTTAGTGTTATACTAACGTGGTTAATAGAATGCCACGTAGATGTTCACCTGGACAATCTCAACCTTTAAAAAATTTCAATTGAGTAAATAACCTTTTAAAAGATTTTTAATTTTGTGAGTAATCTTTTAAAAATTTTCAATTTAGTGGCCAACCTTCTAAAATTAGTTCAAATCAAGCCAAAAAATTTTCTTCTAAAATTAATAAGTGATTAATACACCAATATTTTATTAAATAGTATTATATATCAACTTCTAATTTCAGTTAACAAATATTTAATTATGCACTATACTCTCATTCGAACGATATCTTAGTTTTAGACTTGATAAGTTTTTGAATTAAAGGAATTGATTTATGAAAAATGTTTTAAATTAAATATATAATAGCTATAAAATATCTTTTATATATAAATTTATATTTAAATAAATATTATTGATTTATAGTAAAAAATAGATATAAATATTAAAAAACTTATTCATTCACTTACTAAATATACGAAATTTGAGCCAAGAGTTCAGAGTTTAAATATAATTTTTTCATGTTCAAATTTTGAAAAAGTAAGAAATAAATTGAGTTAACCATTAACTAATAAATTTATGTAAAGAACAATTTTTATTAACTTTTCTTTTATAAAATTTTAAAAGATAATGAAGTTATAAATATCAAAAAATAAAAATTTGATTTGGGCAAACACTTGACGCTGTGTGTCATGCTATGCAACATCTAAAGTGGTGCGATAACAATTACAATATTATCCGCTTAAAGTTTATGAGTTAACTTGATCATGTGATATATAGAAGGAATTATATTGTTAAATAACTTATGGCTATCATGATCCAATCATTTTAATTTAATTACAAATAACTTATTAGATTCAATATATGGTGTACACTTATAATTTTGTTGTTGAATCATCAAGACGTAACATGGATTAACTGGGAAATTATCAGATTAATTTCTAATAAAGTGGCCCATGAAACTTGTGGATTGAGTATAATGAAAAGGACAAAAAATGATAGTTATTGGGTTTTAAGGATTTTGGACCCAAATGTGTCCATCCTTTTCCCTCTCCTTTTAAACAAAATGAAACGATATTTTGTAAATAAGAGACAGATTTACAGATACTGCAATTTTCTCTAACCATCCGAGAAATCGAAAGGAAGAAGACAGAAGGGAATAAATCAGGATCCAAGACTTCTAGAAAACATGGAACAAGGTATGGCTTTATTCAGTTAAAGCATTAATCGATCTTGCATTATAGTTTTCAACACGGAGTGGGAAGGATAAGGCAATTTTGAGTTGGAAAAGTCTTAACTTTTTAATCCTATTTTAAATTAAAACAACCTTTATTTATTTTATAATTAATCATTTTACTGGACCCAACTTAAAAATTCTTTTTAAGATCTAGGCTTCTGATGTCTCCCCCAAGGAGTTGGACCATGTATGCTCCTCCAATTCAATTCTATCTTTATTCAGAACTTTGGGTTTAAAGAAACTAAAAAATTATACAAAGTATCCCTTACAGGGGACCACAGGCTATGAATAAATGTGGCTTTTGTTTTTCGAGTTTTGTGTTAAATTTTAAATAGATTAATATATTATAAAATTTTCACATTTCTTAATTTTTTTAAATTTCTTAATTTTTGTTAAGAAACTCTATAATATAGTATTAATAACTTTTAACAAATTAATTTAGGGTGAATAATTTTTAAATAAAAATGATTTCTCAAATAAAATTGAAGATAAGATAAAGGTATTTTCTTTTTAAAATAAATATTTACGCAATTAAATCTTCAAAAGTTGAAATGTTGTTAGTGTTACCAAATAAACACCGAATCATGCAAACAACAAAATTAAGAGAAGAAAAAACACAGAACTATTGAAACAATACTTATACTTTATACTCAATCGTCTTCGAAAGCCTAAAATTATTGTTTACACATACTTTCGCATATAATAATGTTTTATATTGTAATGAGGTAGAATGTCCAACGTGACCGAAACCATGCATTGCATGAGGATTTCCTTATTTAAATATGGTATGAACTTATTTATGGATTCCAACAAGCCCCAACTGGTTTATAGTTTTAAATACCTCACTAAGACAAAAAGAGTTTTAGACAATAAATAAAAAGTTTAGTTAAAAATATAATTATTGTTACTTTATTTTTAATGTAATAGATTTTTTGTTTGGAAGGATTCAAGAGGTAAGAGACGTAAATCAGAGTTAGACATTATCCGGAGATATGATTCGGTTCTTTTAACTCTTAAATTCATTTAATCTTAATCTTTTAATAATATTGAATAAATATAGCAATAATTTAAGTGTTTATAAGATAATGAATTAATTTTTTTAAGCAACGATATCTAATAATTAAAGTAACAATTTACCTTTTCATTAGTAACCGACATATAATATATCCAACTGCTCTAAAATAGTGAAAAAGACTTCTTATATTCATTAAACATATTTTCTTATAATATTAAAAATCATAAATTCAATTTAATAACAAAAAAAATTCAACATAAAATAATATAATCTTTTCTTAATTATCCTAGTTTGAAAGACAACTTTTTTTAACACCTACATAAATTTTTAATATGAATTCATTCAACATTTCTTTTTTTTTCTTGCTCTTGTACTGTAACATTAAAATTGGTCCCCTTCTTTAATTTCGGACAACAGATCTTCACAAGTCTTTAATCTTAAAACACTAACCTCAATTTGACTTCTTCAGGTTTAAGAGATTATATATTGCTCGCCTAATTTGCTCCGAGACATGCTTCAACTTTTCCTCTGCAACCACAAAATATTTAAGCTTAAGAATATCACAAGAAAAATCTACTTCTATACTTTAACTTGCAATAAGAATTTACACACAGCATACCTAAAATTTTGTGTGTTGTAGTGCCTTCTTCAAATCCCATTGAAGAAGTCTTTTTCCTGAGCTTGTTTGGTAACCTCTTCTCCCCTGGAATGCCAAAGTAGAACAACAAGAAGAGGGAACCAAGAACACAAGTAGAAATGGCTAAGGACGAGGTGTGAAATAACACAGCACATGTTCCTGTAACGAAAGCCACAACCATGGCAAACATTGCATAAGTGGTTAGATTCTTCTCGTTCTTGTCAAGAGCCATAAAGAGATGGACGAAGACAGCTGCACTGGAGAGCATCATGGCTATGGTATCTGTAATAATAAATGCTTCAAAAAGCTGTCCTTCTGGCTAGAATTGCGCCACCCTCGTCAGGGCCACCTTCGGCCTTGTAACCACCAGGTGCGGTGAAACCTGCGGCGAAGGTCACTGTCGCTATAAGTGTAGCCACCACCAGATGTGCCTCTTTGGCCTCTTTAATGTAATCTATTATGTCATCTTTTACTTTCCCTCCATCACCTTTGTTCACCTTGTTGCTTCCTTCTGCTCGCTTTTCTTTCCCTCCATCTCCTTTGTTCACCTTGTTGCTTCTTTCTGCTCGGTCATCCTTCCCTCCATCACCTTTGTTCACCTTGTCGCTTCCTTCTGCTCGCGCTTCATCTTTCTTGATATCAATTCTTAGTCCTCTTCCCACCTTCAACACAGCTTTTAAACACTCTTCGAATCTTTTCTGCAACACATGTATGATTGGGAGATCACAATTTATAGTGATTGTAAATTTATAAGCATGGAAAAGAAAAACGATGTTACCCTGTGACCCCAGAGACCATCTGCGGATAGGAGGATATCAAGAACTTTGAGGTTTCCGCCGTTGAAGGCTAATTTGTCCACTTGAATGTGAGTCACTAAAGATCTCATAAAAGAACCAGAATCAGCGAGCTTATGGAGAGGTGTGCTTCCTTTAGCATTCTTCCTGTTTATAAGATTCTTGAGAAGCGGATGCTTCAGAACATACGGCACTACTTCTTCCTTGTCACTGTGGACTGCAAAGTGGAGAACGTTCCACTTGCTTTGATCGACCAGTTCGCAGCAACCTGGACAAAAAGTTATATTTGCATCCATTACCTTTATCTGGCCACGACTTGTTGAAGATTAATTTTAAATTAATTGTTGTTAAAGTTTAGATATATAGATGTTGAAGTTTAGATATATAGTTGTTTAAATTTATTGTTAGGAGTTTAATTGTATTCATGTATTAGTTATATTATTTATTATGGTTCATGTATAGTTTTGGGTTCATGTATTATTTATTTATTTAGGTTCATTAATGGGTTAATGTACTTAAATTTGAAAGGTCATCTTTTGTACCTATAAATACCTCTTTGTACTTGAACTCAAATCATCCAAGTGAAATACATCTTC
>JAOXYD010000136.1:29253316-29278856 GCA_028565735.1 Pinacopodium congolense | reverse complement strand
CTCCCTTGGATTTGCTTCGGGATGGCTTGGTAGGCTACCTGCATTGTTAGAAAAGAAAGTATTAGCCAGGTGACCTATCTATACCTCCAAGTTGTGGATGGATGAAGCGTTATTCTGGGCAATTTGATCAAACTTGTCTTCCATTCACTTCATATTCTCTTCCATCCACTTTTGATTCTCTTCCACCCTTACGATCTTAGAGCCCAATGTATCCATCAACTTCTCTGCCATCCTATTTTTCTTGTTTTCCAAAGTGCTGATACGGTCTTGTTGAAAGTCGGGAGGTTCTTGGATGCTCTCTTGGTAATCTACATTGTTAGTATTCCAAAAAAATACCGGTGGTCTTGCCACACCAAATTATAATCATTGAAATATAGGTAGTAACCTCTTGGTTGCTCAAATTTCCATGACTCCATCAAAAAGCAGTCATTTGTGTCCTGGTTAACCTGTCCACATAATTCACATTAAAACTGCACAGGTTTAATGAAAGAGGAAGATGTACCTTGTAAGTTGCTTAATTGAATGCTAAGGGCTGAAAGTTGTATTTGAAGAACTGTCACCGTGTCAGACGGAATCATCGCCTCTTGTTCCTCGAATCCTTACATTACCAAGCTCGTTGGACCATCTTATACTCCTTATGTTTATACACTAAAAAACACTTAAGGAAAATTATCAAAAACTCTTAAATTAAAGTCAACCAAACTAAACAACATGCTAAAATAAATAATTCCTGGCAACGGCCCCAAAAACTTTTTGAGTGATTTATTGTAAAACCAAACTTTATCACCAAGCTCTAATTCATCAAGATCTTGCAGAAAAATCAAGAACATTCAAAGATATAAGTATAAAAATATCGACCTTGATTAATCCAAAAAAATTAAACAAAACAATATATAATCGGAGTTTAGAAACTCCCTTAGATGATTCCTAGACTCAAATATGAGTCTTAATAACAAGCTCTAATGTTTACAAACTCATTAACAATACACAAAATTTGAAGAATTAAGTGTTTGAAGCTTAGAACTCAAGAAAAACTAAGAATAAGAGAAGAAGAAGTCTTTAAGACTATGCACCTAGAGAGCTCCTCCCATGTGCTAGCATACACTAGCATTAATTAGGAACAAGTTGAGAGTTGAAATCTAGAAAATTTGAAGTTGAAATTGTTGACTATGTGATCAACGATGCCTTTCCTCCATACAACGGTAACCTGAGAGTGTGTTGTTAATACTTGGCTGTAGCACCCATTAACATTCCTCTATTCTTCCATTAATGTGATCCTACTAGGGGGCCATTAATGGTCAAAAAGAAGAGGAATTCTTCATGTTTTTTCTCCAATCTTCATCATTAAGCTCCATCCTACAACTTAAACATAATAACACATAAATTTAACATTTAAGCACTGAATTGGGGGGGTCATAATTTAACAAATTAACCATTATAATTCTATCAATTTGACCCCTAACATGTGCAAATTGTAAAGTGATAATGGTGGGCTTTAAATGTCCCATCTCATGCTTCTTATAAATAGATAAAGGCATCAAACTTAGACTTGTCCCTCAATCACATAATTCATGATTAAAAATCATATTACAGATAATACAAGGTATAAAGAATTTGTCATGTTCCTTGTGTTTAAAAGGCAAATTGTTTTAAATTATATCATGATAGGGAAGCATTTTATAGTATATCTATATGTGTTACAATGCCATTTCATCCTTATTTTGTTATTTAAATGCTTAAGTTGTGTTCCTTTTGCATTTACATAAAAATTTGACCTTAGGGCACAAATATAAGTTGAAAGGGCCATTGTTTGAGAAAAATTGGATCTAGAATTGTTGGGGAACCAATTTTAGGACCTAGAACATCATGCTATGAGGTTTCACAACAAATTTCAAGTTCATATCACAAGCCATGAAGTATTCACAAATAAAAGAACAAGACCAACTCGGTTGAACTCTAGATTTGATGTAGGTGATTTTGTGGATGCATTAGGAGCACTTTACAAGCTCTGATTGATCTAAAATTTTATGAGGTGTAATATCATCATCTTAGGAACCTTCATACCAAATTTCCTAGCAATCCAAGGTGCATAGGAGGAGTTAGAGAAGAAAATGCGATCAAAGATCAAAGCTATCAAATTTCAAGGAGTAAAATGGCCCCCTGTACAACGATGCCATTGTACCTCGAAACCGAAAAATAAAAAGGTAAGAATGGCGTATTTTTTGCTGAGTATAAAATACAGGCGTCATTCTCAATCAAAAAGCCCACTCCTTTGGTGTTTTCTAGCCTTATTCTTCCTCTTATTTTTATTTTCTTGATTTCCTTTCCTTAATCTTTAGTTTATTTTCATCTTTTAGCTTATATTTTCCATTTCTTTTGTTACTGTTCTCTTCATTTATTATTTTACTCTTTAAATATTAGTTTTTTGGTTTTTTTGTTTAAATATTTGTGTTAAACCTTAATTATTATTCTTTGTTAATGGAATGCTTTATTCGTGTTAATTTGAGTGTTGTTCTTAATTTTGTAGCTTTAAGTTTGTTGTTTTATTGTGTTTTATTTATTTATTCATCCTTTATTTTATTTATTTTATTATTTTATTATTTTTTTAATTATTATAGTAATGATTAGCTAGTTAGTCTTGGGTTGGAAGTTAATGATGGAATTTTTGATGAATAATTATGAGAATTGACCCCAAACAATCTACTTTGTGAAGCTATTTTAAGAAAGATTTTTTTAAAATGATAGCCAAATAGTCAATTATCTTCTTAAAAAATCTCTTCTCAAAAAAATTCTACAAAAAAAAGCTTTACTGATTCAAGCCCCTGTTGGCACTTCCCTTTTGAGTCATATGATCTTATTGTATGTTTGTATGGTTTAGCTGTTTTCGGTGTGGTTTGAAGGTTTTGTATCGAATTGAGAGTTTATCCAATACATGTCCGAATGGTAGTGGCTATGAATTCTTACATGGGTTAATATCATGGGTAGTCCCTGTAATTTTTCAAACTATCAATTTAGTCTTTATGGTTTGAAAACTATCATTTTAGTCCCTAAACTTTCATTTTTTTTCAATCACTAGTCCTTTATCAAATTTTGCTGATATGGCATGGACACATGTCAAAAATTCATTGGTCCACATAAGCAAAATCTGATAAAGGATTAGTGATTAAAAAAAAAGAAAGTTTGAGGACTAAAATGATAGTTTTCAAACTATAAGGACTAAATTGATAGTTTGAAAGACCACAGGGACTACCCATAATATTAACCCTTCTTACATTATCAAAAATAAATAAACTAAAATATTTATGAGGTGTTATTTATTAGTTTTTATTCCTTCAAAGCTTCAGTTTTTTTAATCAATTAAAACAACACCTTTAAAATAATACCTCACATACAAATATAAGGAATAAAAATAAAATTAAAAAAAGAGAAGAGGAAATAAAATAATTATCTAAAAGTAAAGAAGGAAAAAAGAAAAAAGAAACATATAATGCAATTCCTAAAAAGCTGCTTGATGTTATTCACGAATTCTTGTTCAAGTACTTAAAAAGATTATTATCTAATTACATTTATTTTTGAATGTGACTTCTATGATTATGTCTTTCAATTATGTGGTTAGAGGAATTGTACGAAGAACAATTAGGCCTACAACCAACCAATTGCTTAGTTATATAATTTATTCATAAAAGCATCCTTTATATGTTTATTTTCACAAACCAAATTTATTATAAATTTAATACAAGATTCATATTATATCAAAATATAATTACAAACTACTTTTTAGTTAATGCAATGTGCAAATAAATAATAAAAACTTAATAGAGAATTCATCACAACAAATAATTTAAGAGAAAATATATTTATTTTTAATAAAAATAATTTAAAAAATCCTTGTTAAATATAATGAGGATTGAAGGGGAGTTTTTAAATGATATTTAAAGAAGTTAAAGTTAAAACATAAGAGAACTAAAATAATTAGATGGATATATTATGGGCAATAATTCTAATCTTTAATAAAGAAATTGAATCATATGGTAAAAGACTGTATAAAGAGGATATAGATAGGGTAGTTAACTCACTTATAGCCCCTTTTTTTGAAAAATCTGCAGGTAGTGTTAGACTTATAGCCTCTCTAATATCATAAGCTAAGAAAAATCAGTATATCTTCCTATATGTTATTCTCATCCTTTAAATGTAAATTATTTAATTTAAAAATTATTAATATATCAAATTAATTCAATTGATAAAACTTTGGATTAATTAAGATTATAATTATACAGTTAAATATTAATAAATTCGAGATTTAATATATTGCACGCAAAAAATTAGTAAAAGGTATTAAATACATAATTAATTTAGGATTTAAAAGAAATAAATTTTAAGATCAAATATATGATAGTTAATAATTAGGATGATTTATAGTTAACACTAGTAAAACATGAATCCTAATTCATCACAATTATAATGTACATTAATATTTTCATAACTAGTACTTTTTAATCGATTTTGGTATTTCCTTCTTTCTACAGTCATGCATAATTAATTCTTATGATACTCTTGTAAATGACATTAAAGACCAAGCACATTGATCTAAATGGTTTGAAAATTTATCAACTTCTTTTGAAAGATTAGTGTTTAAGTAAGTTTCGGAAACTTTTTAAATTTAGTTATTTGTTAATCCAATTTAAATTATTAAAGTGATTCGAGATTGAAAAATTAAAAATTAAAAATTTATATAATATCTCCATCAGACAATTAAATAAAAATAAAAATATTATTTGAAAATTATTTTGACCCATTTGACATAATTATAGAAAAATGTACTAGTTTAACTTTATTTTAAAATTGAATTTTTTTTGGAAAACTATCAAATTAAAGTGATTCATAAATCAATAAAAAGTTAAGAAATACACTTATAAATCATAAGGAGGGACTGAAATTTAATTACACCTTTTGTTAGTTCGAAATCACTCCTAATCACTTTTAGTTGTAAACAATGAAATAAAGCTCAATTTAGCAACCAGTTAAACGAGACAAATTTGACTTAAAAAAAGGAAAGAGAGAGTTTTAAAGAGAGGTTATTTCTTTTAGAAGGTATAAAAAATCTACTAGTATTAACTTTTGAGATTTTTTTTAATTGTTGAATGTTTAGAAAATTTCAATTTAACGACTAAAACTTTTAAAACTCATTAAACTAATATCAAAAAATAGACTCCGTTAAATTTTACTGACGTATTTAACGAAGCCTGATATGTAAAAATTTATAGGGCAAAAATGTGTATTAGTGAATGTTTTCGGATGTTTATGTATATAACCCAATCCACAAACAGAAAAATCCAATCCACCCATCCTGTCCAAATAGACCAACCAACCCGATCCTTTTTTCTTAAGAAACCATTTGATTTCATTTCTTTTTGTAATTTGTAATTTCTATTTTTTATTTTTATTTTTTAAAATAAAAATATGTTTAATTGATATTTATAATAAAAATTTAAAAATAAAAATATATTTAATTACAATTTACGGTAAATATATAATTCAGTAGTGACAATTAAATGTAAAATAAATTAAAATTTTTATAACAAAATAATTTTACACACTATTAAAATACATATTAGTTAATTGATTATGTCAATTATTTAATGTAAAAAAATTATTTTTTAAAATATTATTTTTAAAATGTGAAAATATGAGTTTTTAATTTCTTTATTTTTATTTTATTTTTCTAACCTTAAAAATAGAACTTTAAAATAAAATGTAATAAATAGGTTTTTTTATTTTGGTGCCTAGAAAAATAAAAATAGAAACCGTTAGTTTTGTTAGTAAAAGAATAATAAAGTCTGTTTTTTAATTTGAGTTGAATGATATTTAAAATATTAGACATTTAATTAAAAAATTTTAAAAGTTAAATATTGAAGTAAATAATTTCAAAAGTGGATTATTCAGTTGATGCCATTTTTATCTCTGTACTTCGTTTTCACACACACGCGCGTTGGAAAAATGAGACACGAAAATCGACGGCCTTGAGCTATGCCCTCTTTCACTGCTTCTGATCTTTGATTTCCCAAGCGTTGCCTGCATAGGACAGGAGACGAAATTCGACGGTCTTAACATAAACGCAACGAGCATTCCTTAATATACAACATCTCTATTAATGTTGTAAAGATCATATACAACATCTTTTGTTTGCTACCAACCTTCCTTAATGTTTGCTATCTCAACTGTATTTCTAATTTCAATTATGGGGCTTCACAGAAACTGATACGTAATTCAGTGGTAATTAATATGAGTTTTTAGATTTCTATTCCAAACAGTTAGAAAATTGAAGGATTACATACTTAATCTCAATTTCACATGTTTTTATTCAGTTAATCAAGTTGTAATCATGATTTCTACCATTATTTAAAATTTTTCTTAGAAAAAGTTTAAATATTATTATTTCTAGGCATTATAATTTGAAATGCTTTTTTTTAAAATCAATTTGTTGCAACATTTCTAAGAAAGGAATTACGTTATCGGAGAGAACATGCTAATTTCGAGCTATAAGGATAATCAAAGTTGAATTTTTTGACATTCAACTGTGATGACAATACTCGCATGTTACTTATATAGGCCGCATAATTAATTATGCCATTATTAATTACAAAGGAAATAAAAGTAAGGCACTACTGTGTTAAACAAGTTGCAGGGAAACATATCAATAAGTTATATCATTTCCTTTATTTATTATATTTATATTCAAACATATATGAGCATGTCTAAGATCTTAAAGTGAAAAATGGTTGTTAAAACAATTCAGGATTAAACCTTATGTTTTAACATTCTTCTTAAGTGTTCATATAAATAATATTTGAAAAATCTGTCGTTTTTTTTGTGTGAACTTAATTTAACAAACGATCTTCTAACAATTAGTTAAACTATACCTAAATCAATTTCATATGGTCTAATTCATCAGTTTGAAAACATGTAATTGAAAAAGAAGATAAATGTAGGTAGAAACTAAGGCTGGTTTTTAGTTGTAGTTTTGATATATTTGTATTGATTTTTATATTTTATCCTTGATTTCTGTGTCGTATTAGTGTGTTGTCTTTTTTGATTTTTGTGTTAAAAACTAAAATTAAAAACACAAACCCTACTAAACAATTCTTAACGCCCGTTTGGAAACGATTTAGTTTTTGGATTTGGTTTTCAGATTTTCTAAACATAAAAATTAATAAAGAACATCACAGAAATCGAAAAAAAAAACACTCTAATACAGTACAAAAATCAAGACAGATAATACAAAAATCTATAAAAATACACAAAATTCAATACAAAAATATAACATACACAACTAAAAATCACAACCAAAAGCTCAATCAAACGGCCTATTTTTTTAAGTTATAAACAAAGGGTTTTTTTTGAAAGGCAATTGGATTAATAGTATTAAAGGTGTATGCACTATAGGTATTCTTCATATGATGGGGTATATTTAACATATGTCATTATCATAAAGTTAAATAATTCATATACGTCCTACATGTTAATGGGATCTTAAAAATTTATAGAAATTTTCTAATCATTTAAAGTTAGGGCTTTCCTTTAAAATATTTGTGAATGTATGATTGGAGTTTCGTCAAAATAATGGTGAACTTTTTATACATTGACGACAAACGCAGCTAAATTACATGTGTTACACTTCATTCCCCTATTAGTACGAATAAACAACAAATGAAGTATATAATCTTAGCTGATAATTTATGCAAAAAAAATCTTTAGCCAATAATTTGTCATAACCACTACAAAATCATAGTACCAATGTATTAATTCATTCAATGCCAAAGGGTATACAGTATTTAAGCCAAGTCAGGGCTAAAAACATGAAGCAAAGGGTATACTCCTGATGAAGAATTGCAGATGAATTTGTATTGAGAGTTCTATTTTAAGTGGTAGTGAAAATTACATTTATAGTTCTATTTGTGATGAAGGCGAAAGGAGGATTGATTCTCTCCCAATTGGTTGGACTGTAGGTGCGATGATTTACTTCACGGGAGAGGTCTTTGATTCAAGTCCAGGATGACCCAGCTGCACCAAAAAAAAAAATAGAAGAAGCATCTGACTCCTTCATGCGTGCTCCACTTGGCTCAGGATGATATAGTTCAGTTGGTAGAGCTCCGCTCTTGCAATTGGGTCAAAACAATAGAAAAGAAATTCAAACTCGGGGAAATTGGGAACTCGTCCTCATTCATAAATAAAATTTATATCAACCTCTCAATTTCCTAAGTCACTATGAACAAGAGTGCCATCGTGTAGTGATTGCATAATTCTTTAATTGCATCACAATGACCAAAACATAATAATGCTAGATGATAAGAATAAAATGCATAAACCACATTCCACACAGAAATCATTCAGTTGAAAACTCTTACCAAGTCTAAATCTCTGTCATCATATATAAGAGATAATGACTGGAATTCCTTCTCAGGACGAGAATGTCATTCAAACATAGGCTCCATGAAAGACATAGAATGTTAATATGTTAATTACGGAAACAGTGCTTAAACATCTGTTACACCGATTAGTCATTGCACCCGTATTCATCTAACACTCCTACAGAAATATCTACCCGGTCGCTTACAACTTTTTTTTCCCCTTATATAAAGCACAATAATTGATAAATAAACTTATTTTGACAAAAAAATTTCAATTACTAAACAGAAGGAATTTGAGCAAAGAATGCAAATAACTTTATACTTTCTAAATTAACTACCAGCTTATTTGAAAAATAAAGATAAGTTAAAAATTATTACTTTTAGAACTTCTTTATGAATTTTTTTGGTGGACTTGCATGTATATATATATATATAATTACTTGTTATGAGTTATTATAAGGTGTGACTTAAAATGAAAAGTGGTCTAATAAAGTTTTGAGTTATTGAGTCTAAATCATCTAATTCAAGTATGTCACAAAATGTGTGTAAAAATCATAGTGTTATATTTCTCATTCATAATAAGTAAATTAAAAATACACTATACATATAAATATATAGTTATAGTTCTCAAGAGAAAAATTAAAATTTCTTTTCTTTCATTTCATCAAGAGAAAAGAATGACAACTTAAAGATATTTCTTGAAAGATCAAGAATCAAAAGGGAATCATATCATCCTAAAGACAACTATTCCAATACATTTATATACGTTTTTGCTATCAAATTATTTTTGATCTGACATAATAAATCTTAGTCTTGTGTTGTGAAGTTGTTAAATCTTACAAATGGTATCATAATCATTGTCATGTTGGATTATTGAAAATTATGAGTAAGATTTATGTAATTTTTTGAGTTATTATTGCTTTAGATTGGGGTTTCAACAACAGAACAGAAAAAGCGCATAAGTTTTTCGGTTAAAATATGCCTATTTTCAGTTTTGGTGTTCCTTAAGGATTCTCTGTCATTTGGGTTTTGTTCTGTTATTGCTCATCATTCAATGGATTCAAAGAGCAGTTTTGTTCCTTTTGTTTTACCTTGGTTTATATGTGTTTGTAGAGTGAACCAAGTATAATAGTTTGCATCTTTTAGAATGAATCAGATCTTTGGATTATGGTTTTTCATACGGGGAAACGTGTTTTTGTCTTTTTTAGATAAGCTTTAAATTTTAGTTTCTTGATTTCTAAAATAATTTTTAAAAATCAATTTGTTGCAACATTTCTAAGAAAGGAATTACGTTATGGGAGAGAACATGCTAATTTCGAGCTATAAGGATAATCAAAATTGAATTTTTTAACATCCAATTTTGATGACAATAGTCTCATGTTACTTATATAGGCCGCATAATTAATTATGCCATTATTAATTACAAAGGAAATAAAAGTAAGGCACTACTGTGTTAAACAAGTTGCAGGGAAACATATCAATAAGTTATATCATTTCCTTTATTTATTATATTTATATTCAAACATATATGAGCATGTCTAAGATCTTAAAGTGAAAAATGGTTGTTAAAACAATTCAGGATTAAACCTTATGTTTTAACATTCTTCTTAAGTGTTCATATAAATAATATTTGAAAAATCTGTCGTTTTTTTTGTGTGAACTTAATTTAACAAACGATCTTCTAACAATTAGTTAAACTATACCTAAATCAATTTCATATGGTCTAATTCATCAGTTTGAAAACATGTAATTGAAAAAGAAGATAAATGTAGGTAGAAACTAAGGCTGGTTTTTAGTTGTAGTTTTGATATATTTGTATTGATTTTTATATTTTATCCTTGATTTCTGTGTCGTATTAGTGTGTTGTCTTTTTTGATTTTTGTGTTAAAAACTAAAATTAAAAACACAAACCCTACTAAACAATTCTTAACGCCCGTTTGGAAACGATTTAGTTTTTGGATTTGGTTTTCAGATTTTCTAAACATAAAAATTAATAAAGAACATCACAGAAATCGAAAAAAAAAACACTCTAATACAGTACAAAAATCAAGACAGATAATACAAAAATCTATAAAAATACACAAAATTCAATACAAAAATATAACATACACAACTAAAAATCACAACCAAAAGCTCAATCAAACGGCCTATTTTTTTAAGTTATAAACAAAGGGTTTTTTTTGAAAGGCAATTGGATTAATAGTATTAAAGGTGTATGCACTATAGGTATTCTTCATATGATGGGGTATATTTAACATATGTCATTATCATAAAGTTAAATAATTCATATACGTCCTACATGTTAATGGGATCTTAAAAATTTATAGAAATTTTCTAATCATTTAAAGTTAGGGCTTTCCTTTAAAATATTTGTGAATGTATGATTGGAGTTTCGTCAAAATAATGGTGAACTTTTTATACATTGACGACAAACGCAGCTAAATTACATGTGTTACACTTCATTCCCCTATTAGTACGAATAAACAACAAATGAAGTATATAATCTTAGCTGATAATTTATGCAAAAAAAATCTTTAGCCAATAATTTGTCATAACCACTACAAAATCATAGTACCAATGTATTAATTCATTCAATGCCAAAGGGTATACAGTATTTAAGCCAAGTCAGGGCTAAAAACATGAAGCAAAGGGTATACTCCTGATGAAGAATTGCAGATGAATTTGTATTGAGAGTTCTATTTTAAGTGGTAGTGAAAATTACATTTATAGTTCTATTTGTGATGAAGGCGAAAGGAGGATTGATTCTCTCCCAATTGGTTGGACTGTAGGTGCGATGATTTACTTCACGGGAGAGGTCTTTGATTCAAGTCCAGGATGACCCAGCTGCACCAAAAAAAAAAATAGAAGAAGCATCTGACTCCTTCATGCGTGCTCCACTTGGCTCAGGATGATATAGTTCAGTTGGTAGAGCTCCGCTCTTGCAATTGGGTCAAAACAATAGAAAAGAAATTCAAACTCGGGGAAATTGGGAACTCGTCCTCATTCATAAATAAAATTTATATCAACCTCTCAATTTCCTAAGTCACTATGAACAAGAGTGCCATCGTGTAGTGATTGCATAATTCTTTAATTGCATCACAATGACCAAAACATAATAATGCTAGATGATAAGAATAAAATGCATAAACCACATTCCACACAGAAATCATTCAGTTGAAAACTCTTACCAAGTCTAAATCTCTGTCATCATATATAAGAGATAATGACTGGAATTCCTTCTCAGGACGAGAATGTCATTCAAACATAGGCTCCATGAAAGACATAGAATGTTAATATGTTAATTACGGAAACAGTGCTTAAACATCTGTTACACCGATTAGTCATTGCACCCGTATTCATCTAACACTCCTACAGAAATATCTACCCGGTCGCTTACAACTTTTTTTTCCCCTTATATAAAGCACAATAATTGATAAATAAACTTATTTTGACAAAAAAATTTCAATTACTAAACAGAAGGAATTTGAGCAAAGAATGCAAATAACTTTATACTTTCTAAATTAACTACCAGCTTATTTGAAAAATAAAGATAAGTTAAAAATTATTACTTTTAGAACTTCTTTATGAATTTTTTTGGTGGACTTGCATGTATATATATATAATTACTTGTCATGAGTTATTATAAGATGTGACTTAAAATTAAAAATGGTCTAATAAAGTTTTGAGTTACTGGGTCCAAATCATCTAATTAAAGTATGTCCCAAAATGTGTGTAAAAATCCTAGTGTTATATTTCTCATTCATAATAAGTAAACTGAAAATAGACACTATACATATAAATATATAGTTATGGTTCTCAATAGAAAATTTAAGATTTCTTTTCTTTCATCTCATCAAGAGAAAAGAATGACAACCTAAAAATATCTCTTGAAAGCTTCAGAATCAAAAGGGAATCATATCATCCTAAAGACAACTATTCCAATAGATTTAGATACGTTTTCGTTATCAAATTATTTTTGATCTGACATAATAAATCTTAGACTTGTGTTGTGAATTTGTTAAATCTTACAAATGGTATCATAACCATTATCATGTTGGATTATTGAAAAATATGAGTAAGATTTATGTAATTTTTTGAGTTATTATTACTTTAGATTGGGGTTTCAACAATAGAACAGAAAAAAAGCATAAGTTTTTCGTTTAAAATATGCCTATTTTCGGTTTTGGTGTTCCTTAAGGATTCTCTGTCATTTGGGTTTTGTTTTGTTGTTGCTCATCATTCAATGGATTCAAAGAGCAGTTTTGTTCCTTTTGTTTTACCTTGGTTTATATGTGTTTCTAGAGTGAAGCAAGTATAATAGTTTGCATCTTTTAGAATGAATCATCTTTGGATTATGGTTTTTCATACGAGGAAACATGTTTTTGTCTTTGTTTTTAGATAAGCTTCAAATTTTAGTGTCTTGATTTCTAAAATAATTTTTATGAATTATGGTTAAATTAATTAATAAAATTCAAATTTAAGTATTTTTATTGATATTTTAAATTAGTTAATTGAAATAGTATGTTACAAAAGTAACCTCTTTTGTGTAAATTGATTAATTTTAAAACAAGACGATTGTATATGGATGAATTTTATGTGAATAATTATCAACTTAAAGGAAGGTTGTTATTTGGTCAAATTTCAATCATACTTGTAGTAATAAATATATGACAATTATTTGATAATTTCTTCCATCTTTTGATAAAAAAAAAGGGACTGGGAGAGGTAGGAACGCTTAAATCGCATGAATCTTATGATCATAAAACATGTAATTTTGGAATCATTCAAGGGCAAAATATCCTAAAAAAGGGATGTTAAATTGTTTTCATAAGGTATAAATTTAGGGGATATTTGGTGTGGCTTTGATTTGTGGTTTTGGTTTCTTGTTTTTTTTAAACACAGAAACCAAGAAAAATAACATAGAAATAAAAAAGACAATATACTAATACAGTACAGAAACTAAGGATAACAACACAGAAATCGAGAACAACATACAAAAATCAATACAAATACATAAAAATTACAACTAAAAATTACAACCAACAGCAATACCAAACGAATCATTAGTAACCCGATTCCTATATAGATAGAATAGGAGCATTAGGGAGTATATTATAGAAACATCTCATCTTAGTTCTAAACTAAAGGCACTAAGGTTAGAGCTGTCAGAAGACTTATTTCTGCATCTAATTTTGATATCTCTTCCCATACAATTCATTTAATTTAAAGTCAATTATAACTGTAAAAAGGAGAAATAGAATCTTAATGAACTTATTTCACTTTATGTGCAAGAAGAAGAGAGATTGAAGTAAGAAAAGTTGAAAGTGATCATTTGGCATCCAATTCTAAGGGCAATATCAAGAAAAGAAAGAAAGAAAAGGAAGTTACAGATAAAACACTACAAAAGAAGCAACATAAGGAATCAAACAACAAACTGAGGAGTTTAATTGCTACTTTTATAGAAAGACTTCTTACATGAAAAAGGAGTGTATCAAATATCATGCTTAGTGTGCAAAGAAAGGTACACTTTTTTCTTTGGTTTGTTCTGAGATCAATTTGATTCAATACCTAGGCAAACTTAGTGGATATATTATGGTGCTGCTACTTACATAAGTGTGTTTATATGTTCTAGGAGTTGCCAAAACCCAATGATGCTGATAAATACATCTATGTACGTGATAAATGGTAATGGAAGTTGAGGTAATAGAGACTTTTAGGTTATCATTTAAGAATGGACATTATTTAGATTTGAAAGAGACTTGTGTTGTATCATCTTTTAGGCGAAGTTTGGTTTCTATTTCTGTTTTGGACAATGTTAGTTATTATTATTCTTTTGGAAATGAACAACTTAATCTTTTTTATGATTAAAAACTTATTGGTTCTGGTTCTTTATCAAGAATTAATAGCCTATATTTACTTAACACAAATGTCTCATCTAATGAATCCTTACATGTTAATTTATGAGGTACTAAAAGAAAATTGACAAATGACAATTTTGCTTCATTATGGCATAAACATTTAAGACATATTTCTAAACAAAGAACAGAAAGACTTATGTAAGATGGAATTCTTGATCCACTTGATACATCAAAATTTTAAGTTTGTATCGAGTTTATTAAGGGGAAGTAGATAAATATAAAAAGATTAGATGCCAATAGATTTTTCAGACATCTTAGACCTAACACATATAAATATGTGGGCCATTTTCCTATGCCTTTATAGATTGGTCAAAGGTACTTTATTACGTTCATAGACAATTATTCATGTTATAAGTACTTTTATCTTATTTATGAGAAGGCATAGATACTGAACATGTTTAAAAATTTAAAGCTGAAGTTGAAAATCAACTCGGCAAAAAGATTAAAAGTGTTAGATCTGGCTATAGTGGTGAATATTATAATAGATATGGATGTTCAAGTGAACAATGTTCAAGATCATTTATTAAATTCCTATAGGAATGAGGTATAGTCCCAAAATAAATTATGCCAGGGAATCCTAGTATGAATGGTGTTACTAAGAGATGAAATAGAACACTTAAAACACGGTAAGAAGTACAATTATTCATATTATCTTATTAGATTCGCTCTAAAGAGAGACATTAAAAACTATAAATTATATTCTTAACAGAGTTTTAACTAAGCCAACAACTAAAACTCCCTATAAATTATGGATAGGAAAAAAGACTAGTTTAAAATACTTTCACCTTTGGGATTGTTTAGCTAAGGCAAGGCCTTATAGGCCAAATGAGAGGAAACTAGATTCAAAAGCAGTCAGTAGCTACGTTGTTAGATACTTTAAATGGTCACGGGGGTATAAATTTTATGATCCCACAATTAAACCAATTTTTTAGATGGAAAATGCCAGATTTCTTGACGATGTTGAGTTTGAAGGGGAAGAAAAGATAAAGTTAGAGACTTTGTCTTTGAAGAGAAATTTGATTCTCTTCCTAGTTGTTATTGATCATGATTAGGGTATTATTCCTCACATTTTTCAAGAAGAAACTTCAGAACAACAAGATAATGTCGAAAATATCCTTAATCAAGATCAATCAAATATTTTTGAAAAACAAACTCAATAAACTCAAGAACAAATGCCATTAAGAAGATCCACTAAAGAAAGGAGAAGTGCAATTTCTGATGATTATATTATCTTTCTCCAAGAACATGATATGGATAGTGGTATAGTAGATAAATGATCCAATCAACTTTTACAAAGTCATTGAAGGTTCTAATTTTCAAAAGTAGATTGAAGCGATGAATGAGGAAATTAAGTTTATGAAAGATAAAGATGTTTGGGATCTTATCTCATTGCCTGAAGGTGTGAAATCCGTTGGCTATAAATGGATATATAAGACCAAAAGGGATTCAAAAGGTAATGTGAAAAGATATAAGACTCGTCTTATTGCAAAGGGCTTTATTCAGAAAGAAGGTATCGATTATAAAGAAACTTTTTCACTGGTATCGAAAGATTTTTTTTAGGATTATAATGACACTTGTGACACCTTTTAATCTTAAATTATGTCAGATAGATGTTAAGACAATGTTTCTCAATGGTGATATTGATGAAATGATTTCTATGAAATAACCTAAAAGTTTTGTTACTAAAGATTCAAAGCAGATGATTTGCAAATTAAAGAAATCTATCTATAGACTTAAGTAAGCTTCTCGTTAATGGTATTATAGGTTTAATCATATTGTCATCTCTTTTTGATTTTAAAATAAGTCAAGTTGATAATTGTGCATAACATAAGTTAAGTAGAAGTAAGTATATATTTTTTTAGTTTTATATGTTGATGACATACTATTTGTCAGCAACGATATAGGCTTATTATATGAAACAAAGAAATTTTTGTCAAATAATTTTGAAATGAAAGATCTTGGTGAAGCCTCTTTTGTATTAGGAATTCAAATATATCGAGATCATTCTCAAGATATTATTGAGTTATCACAAAAGAGCTATATCGAGAAGATACTTAAGAGATTTGACATGCAGGATTGTAAACTAGGTGATACTCCTACAGCTAAAGGAGACAAATTTAGTCTTAATCAATATCCAAAAACTAATTTAGAAACTAAAAAATGAAAAAAAAAATTCCACATGCTTTGGCTATATGGTGTATAATGTATGCTAAGGTATATACGCATCCGGATATTACATACATTATTGGAATGTTAGGCAAATATTTGAGTAATCCAATACTGGATCATTAAAAAGCAACCAAAAGGATTACATGGTATCTTAAGAGAACAAAAGATTATATGCTCACATACAAAAGATCGGATTAGCTAGAGATCATTAGATATTTGGATTTCGATTTTACGAGATGTCAAGACAGTCTTAGATCCACTTCAAGCTATTTCTATATGCTTATTGGAGGAGTTATTTCTTGGAAGAGTGTTAAATAAACACTCATAGTTTCTTCCATCATGATAGCTGAGTTTATAACATGTTACGAGACATTCAATTATAGAATATGAGCAACTCAGCAAGCAATATAACCTGGTCAGCCCCCAGAGGCTTGACTGTGAAATTTTGTTACTAGATTGCGAATTATAGATGTATTGAAAGATCATTAAAGTTATTTTGTGACAATAAATTGACAGTGTTATATTTTAATAATAACAGGAGTTCATCAAAGTCGAAACATATCGACATCAAGTTTCTAGTTATTAAAAAAAGAATTCAAGTGGTCAGTTGTTTATAAAATATATTGGGACAAACTCCATTGTTACAAATCCGTTTATTAAAGGTTTACCACCTAAAGTCTTTTATGAGCACACAACTTATATGGGTTTTTTTTAATCATTTGATGATATGGTGGTTTAGTGAGAGTTTGTATCTGTGGATGTTTTTAGTTCAAATTATGTCTTATGAATTTTGTATAATTTGATATTTCAATACAAAGAATTTTGTCAATTTACACTTTGATTTCATTCGGTTTGATCTCTTTAAGGAATAAGGCGAGACCAGTTGAAAATAAGCATATTAAAGATCACGTGACATGAAATCTCCATACTATACATCCATACTTGATCCATGTCGTTGATTTTATTGATGTATGTGACTATTAATGGGTTTATTCATGATGATTGTAACAAAGATCCCTTTGATCCTGTATTGATATGACTAATGGATGAAATTATTTATAGATGATTTCATAATATCAACATTTTTGAATTCATAAAATTTATCATGACATATAATTATAAAGAATTATATATATGTAGTTCAAGTGAGGGATTGTTTGATTTTTTTGTAGACTTGCATATACGTCATAGATTATTATAAGATGTGACCCAAAATTAGAAATAATCTAATAAAGTTTTGAATTATTGAGTCTAAATCATATAGTTTAAGTATGATTCAAAATACATGTAGAAATTCTAGTGTTATATTTTTAATTTATGATAAGTAAATTGAGAAAAAATACTATACATATAAATATATGGTTATGGCCTTCAAGAGAGGAATTATAGTTTCTTTTCTTTCATTCTATCCCTCTCAAAAAAAAAAAAAAAGATTGACAACTTAAAAATATTTCTAAAAAATATCAAGAATCAAAAGTGAACCGTACCATCTTAAAAACGATTATTTCAATAAATTCAAATGTGTTATTGCTATGAAATTATTCTTGATAATATAATATGATATATCTTAATCTTATATTATGGATTTGTTGAATCTTACGCTTCTATTGCAAAAAATATCGTTCTGATTAAAAAAAAAGGAGAAGTTTAACCATAAAATCGAAATAAAAATTTTTACAATATTTTCACCTCCGATTCTTCACGGTGGCTTTCCAACTTGAATATCGTGTGGATCCATATTTGTCCGCAAAGTGTCAAAAGAGACAAAATCTTCTACCTTGCAGGAAACGACGCCGCAGATATTATTATTAATTTTTTTAACTGACCATGGATTAACAACCACGAACGCAGACGAATCAGTGGGCTCTTGAAGGCGTAGACCTTAAGCCCCTTGCTCTGTACTCTCGTAAATTCTGAAATTGGTTCACAATCTGTTTCTCGTTGTAAATGGCTCTGGTTCCCACCCGTCAATTTCATCTGGAATGCTCCTTCTCCAATTTCCATGGGGCTCCTCTCCAGTTTTTCAGGTACAATTCTTCATTTCCTACGAAACCACACACCCTCTGCAGGAATTCTTTCGCTGAAAAAATCCCAACTAGCAAGTCCACTTTGGTTTCCTCCCACAAACCCATTTCTCAAAATGCGGAGTTATCGAACAGCAGCAGCTGGTTGTCCGAGTGGCACAAGCCCTCTAAAAGAATCCAGCTCAAACGGCCTCAGGCGGTGTTTAATTACAGAGATAGGACTGGTTACAATGTGGATACTGGAGGAACTGGTAGTACAATGGAGAAAATTGTTGAGAAATTGAGAAGGAATGGTTTCATGGATGGTGATGGTAGTGGGAAGAAGGATAAAGAACAAGAGAGGGTGATAGAAAAAGGGAGTGTGGAGGATATATTTTATGTGGAAGAAGGAATGCTGCCGAATACCCGGGGCGGGTTCTCAAGGGAATCACCATTAGGTGTAGCTGATGTGTTTAGGAGTGATGGGGAGGTGAGGTTTCCCTGGGAGAAGCCGAAAAAGGTGGTGAACGAGGGCGATGGGGAGAGGTGGAGCGCGAGGAGTAAGAGCAGGACACATTTGGCAGAGTTGACCTTGCCTCAGTCAGAGTTGAGGAGGTTGAGACAATTGACTTACCAAGAAAAGAGCAGGGTAAGGGTTAAGGGCAAAGGGGTTACTCAGGAAGTGGTGGATGCCATTCATCAAAAATGGAAAATGTCTGAGATTGTGAGAGTCAAAGTTGAGGGTCCACCTGCACTTAATATGAAGAGGGTACATGAAATACTGGAGGTGTGTTACCTGTGTATGTTTGTCATTTTCACGTTTTTTAATGTAAAATCCCTTTCCACTTGTGAGATTCTTTGTTGTTGATGGACATTACTCATCTGAGCATATTTCATTTATTCTTCACTTGATGAAATAGAAAAGAAGCAATGCGTGGACGAGCAAAAAGTATGTGAAGCTAATGATGATCCTTATCATCACCATATGTGCTTTTGTTCTTATGCTTTGTTGGACTAGAACATAGAAATGAGCTTGATTGATTAACTTTTTGCAGTCAAGTACACAGACATATGTTGTGTTGTTTCAGTTGAGCATAGAAGATAAATACAATCTATAGGTAATAACTGATGAGTATGCTGGATACTGGTCCTATTCAGCGGGCAACTGTGTCAGTTTTTCATTTGCCGCAAAATGCATAGTTATTTGATACATCCATATTAGAGATAAGTATGGAACACTTATAGATGTCAGCTAAGCATGGAACACATATAGATGTCAACTGACTGTTTTGCCACATTTTGTTGTAGCAGTAATCTACTATCTAATGGGTGCTTTTGGCTATCAACTAAGCTGTTCAATTTTGAAAATTTTCAATTCATATTTTGTCAGTGTTCTGTCCATCTACTTTCTGCTTCCTTGCTAGGGGTAGCTATAATCCACTTTCAGAGATCATTTTGCTTCATTTCATTTTTTTTTTCTAGAGGTATTCATTAATCATCTTTCTAATATGTGCTAGAGATTATCAACCAAAGTGCTCAGCATTGAAAAAGATTGTTTCTTTGAGTTTGCATTTGGCAGTTTAGGAACTGATAGTTACCTACTGCTTCCCTGATAGAGGTTGGGACACTAGGATTATTATCATTACAATACATTTTGTCTCTAGAAGTAATATTCTATCCTGGCTTGTCAGTTTTTTTAAAAAATTGTTTACCTCCGATTGGTTGATGTAAAGTAATTGCATGCTGTACCCATACTAGAAATAGGCATTAACTGCTTCTAAAGGTCATCTGATACATTTTCTTCCTAGAGGAGTTCATCTGTCTAATGTGAACTTTATAAACTGTAGTCTTGTTCTCTCATTCTTCTGTAGAGGTGTGATTTAGTTTTTAGAACCCTTATGCACAGTGAAGCTAACATTTGTAAAGCTCTGCTAGTTCTGTTTTATTGTACCACCATTTACTTTACGAGCCATACATGGTTCAAAATGAAACTAAAGTATTATTTATTAAGACAAATAATGTGAGGATGTTATCTAAGTTTATCTACTGGGTATATATTTATATCATATGATTGAGACTTCTTCATCTTTCCTACCCTCTCCTTCTTTTATAAACTTTTAATATGTTGTCACTGTTAAACAGAGAAAAACTGGTGGGTTAGTAATTTGGAGGACAGGCAGTTCTATCTCATTATATCGAGGAGTCAGCTATGATGTTCCTTCAACACAATCCAACAAAAAAGTATTTAAGAGAAATGAAACATCTGTGAATTCCTTACCAATGCCACATGGTAAGACCATCAGACATCCTCATTTACATGACGTGCGTGAGCATCAGGTGGGTGAAAAAACTACTGCTGAGGAAACAAGAGACACAAATTTGACATCAGAAAGAAAATACGAAGATGAAATAGATAAACTTTTAGATGGTCTGGGCCCCAGATACAAAGAATGGCCAGGCTGTGATCCATTACCTGTAGATGTAGATCTACTTCCTGGAATAATTCCTGGTTATCAACCTCCATTTAGGATACTTCCATATGGAGTGAGAGCCCATCTTGGATCAAAAGAGGCAACAGATTTACGTCGGCTTGCTAGGGCTCTTCCTCCACATTTTGCATTAGGTATGCCCATTTTCTCTGGTCATCCTCTGTGGAATTTTAAGCTCTTAATTGCATATGCAATTTCCATTCTCCAGGAAGAAGTAGGCAGCTCCAAGGCTTGGCTGCTGCCATGATTAAATTATGGGAAAAAAGTTCAATTGCAAAGGTTGCACTCAAACGTGGAGTCCAGCTGACTACTAGTGAAAGAATGGCTGAGGATATTAAGGTAATAAAAAAATCTCTAACTATTAATAAATTTGGATCTTACCTTTTACTTGCAGGTCTTTATGTTCTCTATGTTGATGATATTGGAGTAGTGACAGGTTAAATTGATCAACTGAGTTGATGCTTGATTTTTGAATTTTATGCATTAGGTTGCTGGTTGTTATCCGACCTTTATACTTGCAGAACTGTATGTTCTCTATTTATGTTGAGGATACTGGAGTAGTGAAAGGTTGAAAATTGACCAAGTAGTTTGATGCTTGATCTTTGGATGGTATGCATTAAGTTGCTGGTGGTTATGAAGCAGAACATAATAAAAAGAAAGGATATAAGAGATAAGCTATATGAATATATGCCAGGATATCATTTTGTTAATTTTGTAGTGGCATAAGTGTTTTTGGTTCATTTTGGTATAATCTTCTTTAAAACACTTCCCTTGCAATGTGAACTGAAATAAAAAAGAAATAGAAAGACAAGAAGAAAAGGAAACAGGCCTCAGAATTTTGTAGGAAAGCATGTGATATAGGGCATATGGACGATATTTCAACTAGTTAATAGAACGCGCAAATCGAAAAAATATTGGTTGCTGTAAGTTTTTAGGTTCATTGGTTTCAAATTTTAGGTTCAAGATTTCAGTATATGTTGTTGAAATTTCAGGTTATGGTTGTTGAAAATTTAGATTAAGACTGCAGGAAATTTTAGTAAGAAAACAAAGGATGAAATTTATAGGAATCACTCCTAGAATTATGAAACTAGGAACCATAAATAAGGTCTAATAATCACCGTTGGAAGAAAGCATCTCACCTTCTACTTTAAAAACTCAAAAAATTGCAGAGAAGATCAGCCTTCTTTATCCTAATCCTAATTGACTCCAATATAACATATTCAAATAGAAACCAAATCCTATTATAATTAGTAATCTTATTATTTTCTAATAGAATTAAATCCTAAACCAAGGTCGAACTAAAATGAAAATGTTTCAATTCCTATTAATAATTAAACTTGTTTTTGTTAAACATCATCTCTTGCCTTGAGAAGAGTGAGTATATCAAATTAATATCCATGGTCTCTAGTGCAACAAACTGGATAATAAATTATTATCCATGGTCTCTGGTGCAACAAACTGGATAACAAATTATTATCCATGGTCTCTGGTGCAACAAACTGGTTTCCTTGCACTCCATCTCGTCTGATTACTTGTCCTTCATTAACTTCAATCTTGTTCCCATCTTCACAAGTTTAGCTTTCTAGCAATTAGGTTCTTGGCATTAGGGCTTGTTCTGCCTTGACTGCAGAATCAATTCATCTTACCCTTGGTTGTTTAATAGTCTCCCTGTTCGCCTTCTCACTGCATGTTGCCATTACGGAACCACCCCAACTCTAATACCAAATTGATGTAGAAGAAATAGAAAATATGTCAATTAGTCAATAAAGTCCGTGAAAATAAAAAAATATCTGGCCTACCGAGTTTATTTTTTGGTTTTTTTGGTTCAAATTTTAGGTCTGAAATTTCACTATAGGTTGTTGAAATTTGAGGTTAGAGTTGCTGGGGATCCAGGTTATGATTGTAGGGAATTGAGTAAGAAACAAAAATAGATAGTTATAGGAATCATTCTTAGGATTTTGAAAATTATGAATTAGTCCTGAGGTCTAATAATCACTTTTAGATGAAAGGATCGCGCTTTCTACTTTGAGAACTCATAATTTGCAGATAAAAAAGCAGGTTTGTTGATCCTAATCCTACTTAAATAAGGGTTCTAACCTAAGATATCAGAATCGACAATTGATCCTATTATAATAAGGATTCTTAATTGTTGTTAACGGAGTTAAATCCTAAATCGAGAAGCTAAAACGAAAATAAAAATATTTTAATTTCTATTAGTAACTAAACTTACTTTTATTCTACATTAGCATAGGAAAGGGAGTTTTGTTTTGGATCTCACTTTTTGCTTGTAGAATGTAATTTCTGTATCGATGCCAAAGTAATTGGAGTAATGAAAGGTAGAACTGAGCAAAATTGGTAATGCATGATCAGCAAATGACAAGCATTGGAATATTGGTTGTTATAAATGAAAGAAAGGAGAAAGAAGAGAAGAAAAGATGAATTTGTAACATAATCCTTTGTCTTGCAGTATAAACTTTGTGGTAGCATAATCTTTTGATTGTTTTTTATGTAATATTCTTTCAAACACTTCGATTACACAATAAATTGAAATCAAGCTCCTCTGGAATCTTCCAACTCAAGAGATTGAAGATTTGAGTTGTGGTGAAGGGACTTACAACTCACCTCAACCTTGAAGAAAATGATTGGCCAGGAGTGGAGATACCCTGAAACCAACAAGCTTTACTTGAATTTGAGTCACTGGCTCATTGACTGATTTCCCAGGAGTACGTGATTTGCGGGTTATTATGTGCCTTGGCTATTTACCTAGTGTGCACCTAAAGGTCCTTTGATTTTAAAAAAATTGAGAAAAAGATTTTCCTTAAATTTTATAGGGAAATATGGGAAGGGGATTCTATTTCCGAATGTTCTAGCAGTGACTTTTGAAAGTACATGTATCTAATCATTCTGCCTTTCGTCAATAAAAACAAAACATTGCTGCTGAAAATATGTGTAGACTGTAGACCTTTACCGAGAAATGTGTATACGAAGAACCTTTTACAGAAAATTGTGTCCTCTCTAGCTTTCCATCCATTGATTAATGGGCTAGTGGCTTATGTGTTGCCGAATATATCAAAAGACCATCTAATTTCCTTGTCTAGTTTTTGTCATCTAACATGACGTATCTGCATAAGATTTGCTATTTAAATTCTTTAGGAAATGAGAAGATGATACTACAGTTTGAGACCCTGAACAATAGTGTCACATTTATGAAGAACACTGATTGCATTGTACTCTTAAACATTGATAAGTCCACTTTGTGGGAGTTTCTAGTATGCTATATGTCATGCAAAAACAGTAAGATTTTGTAATCTGCTTTATTGGCTGCAGAAATTGACAGGATGCATACTGCTGTCTAGAAACAAGGATTTCTTGGTGTTCTATAGGGGTAAGGACTTTTTGGCTCCAGAGGTTGCTGAAACATTGCTAGAAAGGGAGAGACTGGCCAAGTCTCTACAAGATGAAGAAGAACAGGCACGTTCAAGAGCTTCAGCCCTGGTTACATCAACCGATGACATAATGGAGCAAGCAGGAACTGCTGGTACCTTGGAAGAAACTTTAGATGCTAATGCAAGGTGGGGGAAGAAATTGGATGACAGTCATAAAGAAGAACTTACAAGAGAAGCTGAAATGGCTAGACATGCTAGTCTCATGAGAAAGCTTGAAAAGAAGCTTGCCTTTGTAAGTTTTTGTAATTTTGAGGTTTTGTTGTCTGTGCTGCATCTCTCAGCTATGAAGTATAGCTCCTGTTAAAGTTCATAATTGCTAGTTACTTCCTTTCATGTCATCTCATGTAACTTGGCGAGGGTTAAGTATCACACATCACAAAGCATAATGAATCACCTCATGCCACTGCCCTTTTTGATGCTAGGGAAAATTCCTTTGCACAAAACTCTCAGTTTCCTTTGCTTACAGGCAGAACGGAGGTTAGTGAAAGGTGAACGAGCCTTGACTAAAGTTGAAGGATTTTTGCAACCAGCGGAAAGGCAGGCAGACCCTGAAAGTATAACTGATGAGGAAAGATATATGTTTCGCAAGCTTGGTTTGAAGATGAAAGCTTTCTTACTTCTTGGTAAAACTAGAACCCAATATGTGTGTACATCATTGATTTTTTTTGGTTTAAGCACCACATGATGGATAATTTCAAACTTCAGGTAGACGTGGAGTGTTTGATGGTACTGTTGAAAACATGCATTTGCACTGGAAGTATCGTGAATTGGTTAAGATCATTTTGAAGGCTAAGAGCTTTGAACAGGTCAAAAAGATTGCACTAGCTCTTGAAGCTGAAAGTGGAGGTGTCTTGGTTTCAGTGGATAAAGTTTCCAAAGGCTATGCTATAATTGTATATAGGGGAAAGGATTATCAACGTCCCTCCACTTTGAGGCCAAAGAACCTCTTGACAAAGAGGAAAGCTTTGGCTCGTTCTATAGAGATTCAACGGCGTGAGGTATTAACTAACTTTTATATTGCTGATATAACAGCTTTTGGAACATAGAAATTTTGATAGCTTTTGTGAATATATTGGCAAGTTGATCATCAGTTCTATAGTATTTCAG
>JAOXYD010000136.1:29200848-29235162 GCA_028565735.1 Pinacopodium congolense | reverse complement strand
TTTCAGAAAGTTATTCACTAAATTGAAATTTTTTTAAAAGGTTACTTGGTAAATTGAATTTTTTTAAAAATATGGAGAGTATACACGTGGATGATAACGTAATATTTTTTACCACGTAGATGCTAACGTGAAAAGTTCGTTTCCATATCACCATTAACTTAATGAAATTAACGTTTTTACCTTAACTGAAAAACTTTTTAAAAGTTGATTACTCAATTAAAAAATTTTAAAAGTTTGCTACTCAACTGCAAAATCCTAAAAGGTTTATCACTTGTGTAATTATTATCTCATATATTGTTTTTATTTTATAATACCTTGATAAAATTATATCTGTATCATCTGTGGATTAAATATTCATTTTCTTATATTAATTATGGTTGTTATTTTTAAAAGAAATATATAAAAATTAATAATAATATAAATTAAAAAAATAATTGTTATTATGTTATATTATATTATTATTATTTAAGATTAATTTAAAATAAAGTTATACTTTATACAACATAATTTATTGAAGGACTATTTTGTAGATTTTATGAAGTTCGAGAACTATTTTATAATTTTAAAAAAATATCCAGTACAATATCCAATATTAGCTAATACTGATACAGTACTATAGTTAGACCAAATTTGATATCGATATAGTATCGTATTTATAATTATGATTTTACCTTATGGGTTACTTATGAGTGCTCGATTATGTGTAATAGTTGGACAAATGTAAAACAAGAGCTCATTATAAGCCATTTGGTTCATTGTGCTAAAGGAACAATATTTTTACAGCCTATTAATAAATTTAGTTTGGTGTAAAATATTAATACTTTGTTTAATATTTTTAATGAAATTGTGTATGAGGTTGGCCTTGAACACATTGTTCATTTCATCACTGATAATGATGCTGCTTATAAAGCAGTTGGGAGAAGGTTACAAAGTAGATATAATTCTTTCTTTTTGACTCATTATGCTATACACTATTTTAATTTGATATTGAAAAATATTGGAGATAGTAGATATTTCCTTATGATTGATGGGATTATACAAAAAGAAAAAGTAAAGAAAGGTGTTAAATTTAATGATAAAGAATTTCACAATTGATAGGAATTTGTGATGTCTTACCATTATAAGATCTGCAACTAATTTCTTATCATTTTAGAGTTTTGTACAAATAAAGAAGGAGTTAAGATAAATGTTTATAACTGAAAAGTGGGTTGGTTCTCAACATATTAGATTTATTGTAGGATTGGAGGTTACTAAGATTATACTTGAAGATAATGGATTTTGGTAAAATTGTTAATTTGTGATATAGGTTTTTGAACTTTTGGTGATAGTACTTCTTTTGGTAAATAGTGATGATCATATTACAATTGGATATTTTTATGATACTATGGAGAAGACGAAGGAAGTAATAAATGATAATTTAAAGAATAAGTATTCTTTATACACTTCTTTCTTTTTTATCATCAATGAGAGATGGAAAAAAAATACTCTTCCTTATTTACTGATGAGGCATTCATGAATTCAAGTGTCTATTTTAAAGCTAATTTTAATAAAAGAGACAAAATTAATAGGGGGATGTTATTAACTATCATTACAATTGTTAGACATGAGACGATGTAATACTTTTTTAGCTCACAAATATAAACATATAAGGATATTTGTGGTGATTTTAGTTTGCCTATATTAATACTGCAAAAAGATAAACTTAATCCAAATATATATTTTTTACTTTTTTACTTGTTTAAAATTAATCATTACTTTATTTGTTCATAAGATTCTTTTTATTTTCTTACAGTTACTTAATAAGACTAATTTATAAGTGATGATCTATAATCATTCTAATTGGAAGTGTTTTTATTTTAGGGTTCAGTTCCGCTTTATAGAATTTCTCTATATGATTATAATTGATATAATGTTTATAGTTTTTATATATTGTTCTTATTTTATGATGTTTTGATACAATTAATTATGGTATTAGATATTGTTTTTCTTTTACAATGCTTTCAGACATATATAGTTGTATCATATGTGGATTGAATATTCATTTTCTTATATTAATTCTTGTTGTTATTTATAAAAGATATATATTAATAAAAATATAGAAAATAATTGTTATTGTATTATATTATATTATTATTTTTTAAGACGAAGTTAAAGTAAAGTTATACTTTATATAACATAATATATTGAAGGATTATTTTGTAGATTTTATATAGTTCAAATATTATTTTATAATTTAAAAAATTATCCAATATAGTATCTAATATTAGCCAATACTGGCATAGTACTATAGTTAGACCAAATTTGATACCAATATAGTATCGTATTTATAATTATGATTTGGCCTTAATATAGTACCAAGATCATACTGAGATGTTTTCTAACCAGTACAATGCTTATCAGCCTGACTGATATGACATGATATGATATTCAGAAGCATTCCTAAATAACTTAAAAAGACACATTAACATTTTTTAAAATTAGAGTGTTTAATTTACCATATTGATACATTGACTAGCAAAAAATTATACTATTTTGTAATAAATGTATAAGTATATGTAAAACTATGTAGCTTGGTTGTTAGAGAGTGTATAAATATGATAGATAAAATGGTGTAGTTTTAAAAATTATCTATGTATCTTTTCAAACTATCTACGTATCTATTTTTTTTACCACATCAAATTTAAAAGATTGATATAAGGACTATATTTAACTAAAACAGACAAATATATGATTGAACTAATTTTTTAAAGTTATAAGACTTAATTGTGAAATTTTTTAAAATTTAAAGAACAAAAATATAGTTATCCCATTTGAATATATGTGACATCAATAAGTTTATTGTTTTTATATATGTGAATTAATTACAGGATAAACTTCATTCTTAAAATTTTAACTTATAATTTAATAATTTAAAAATATGCTTGTATTTTTTAAAAATAAATATTTATATCATTTCATTAGTTTTCTTATAAAAATTTAATGAAATTTACATGGGACATAATTAACTCGTGATACATTAAAAAGTTTGGAAAATTAATGTTATATAACTTAAAAGTTTTGGCAAAATTGGACATGTTAATTCTGTCAAAAAAATTCTTAACTATATGTATCAAGAAAGAATTATATTGTTTTAATTAAAGTTTTATTTTTATTTTTAAAATATTAAATATTAAATAGCAAATTAATGGAGTCACCATCTTAATGACCTTCATAATCATAAAGGTTTGGGTTGTTTAAATTATTTTTCACATCTTAAATTATTTATTAATGTATACGAATATTTTAGACAACATTAATTTTAAATTTATCAAAATAATAATCATATAACTAGGTCCAATATTAAATTGTTGAAATGAGATTTATTTGACATTTCCTTTTTCTCAAAAAGTTCTCCCTTTAGGACAATAAGGTCTGTATTTTAGAATACTAATTTCTACCCAATATATATATATATATATATTCGGCCTAATTACCAAACAACTCCCATGATGATACATTACGATCGTGTGATTTAGGCCCAAAAGAACTTGAGTTTACTAAAGCTTTGCGTATGGGCCATGATAACTTTGCGTGGGCAAAAAATTTTAAGGTGATTCTCATACTTGACTTTGCTTTTGAAATGGACTTTCTCCCAAGAAATTTTTAGTTAAAATGAGTCACTGAGTTGCTTTTTCTCAAATTTTCATATAGTTAAGTCACAAAAAAGTATTCAAAAGTGTTTTAGAGAATCAAAACAAAGGGAAGATTTTCACTTTTTGGCCACACATACTCGAATATGTCTCTCTTCTCTTTTGACCCTTCCTAGATGGCCAAGTACAAGGGGCCAAATTGCCTTCAAACCAAAACCTTACTAACCTATGATTAAACGATGACGTAAGTAGTTATGATTCTCACATAAATACACAAAATGATCTCAGTTCCCTCATTATTGTACGGATCAAATTATGGTCTTAGCAAAAAATGTCGATATAAAGCTAAAGCTAAAGTTTGATTTGTTGCCATTACCCTTCAAGGCCAAGTGTTAAAAGGAATTCCAAAAACTTTATACCCATCTAATCAAAACGATTGTGTAACTACTTGTCTATGTCTACTTCAATTATGCAAGAAAAAGGTTTGCATTATGCTATGAATGGATAATTTTACGAGAAGTCTTCATATTACAACTCTCACCGACATTTTACTTCTAAAATTAAGTTTACTATTAGCTTAATGTGATATTGTCTACTTCGTCCAATTATTGTCCAAGTTAGCACGTGTGCTCATCATAATAACTAGGTGTCAGCAGGTGACAAGGAAACATTTGCAAGTACTCATAAATTATTCATTCAGTTCAACTGCCACATTTCTTAAATTCACTCACATGGTTCAAGTTTTCCATATCGACAAAGTGGTAAATGATATGTATCAGCGAATGGGCTAAAAATGAGAGCAACAGGAAAGGAATAGGTTTATTTTGTGCACACATATTCATTAGGTTATGACCCACCAATGCATTAAAAAAAGCAAGAAAAAAGTTTAAAGGGTCTTATTGTTAGTTGTGATTTTTAATTGTAATTTTTATATGTTTATATTAATTTTTTTTATTGTCTTTGATTTTTATACTATATTTATGTGTTATCTTTTTTTATTTCTATATTTAACAAAACAAAAAATAAAAATAAAAAACAGCACATTTGATATCACTTCTCATTTCTGTTTTTTATTTTTATTTTTGTGTATATGTATTGGTTTATGTGATATTATTATTGATTTTTGTGTTATTTTATGAGTTTCTGTGTTGTATTAGTATGTTGTTTTTTTCGATTTCTATGTTATTTTTATTAATTTCTGTGTTTTTAAAAATCAGAAACAAACATAAAAAACAATAATAAAATCAAACAAGCCCTAAAGTCATACCAAACAAGCCCGTCTCAATGTGGTTGTAAATGGCAGTCTTTAGGTGAAAAAGGGATAATTCAAAGCTGAATTTTGGAGGTTTTGTTTCCCCCCTTTCTTTATCTTTTAGAGTGTTCTTATGCAACTAATAAAGTGAAATCTACTACCACAAGCTTCAACATTATTCTTTGTTACTCTCTACAAGCAAAGCCAGTTATTCAACCAAAGAAAAGGTCAAAATCCCTTTTTATTTTTCTTTTTTCTAGTCAGAATGTTACACTTATAACAGCTCAGAAAGGATTAAAATGTTTCTATTAAAGTAAATTTGAATTTTTTAATAAGAACGATAATTATGGATGTTCACCACCTACCAAGCCAGATCCTTTTAACGATATTTGGTATAACCATAAGAAGGGCAGTGCAGGCTACTGCTCAATAATAGCACTCAGGAACCAAAATCAAAAGTAAATCATGTTCTACAAATAGTGTATTCTGAGAAAATGAATAGTGAAAGAAATGTAGAAAAACATTGATATTGGCATTGAATTTAGGTTGATGATACTAAAGATTTGTATCTACACCATCATCAATAACAATCTGTTTGAGATCGCCAAATGTTCACGAGTTCCTCTGTTCAATCAGATTGCTTCTTCTTTTGCTTCAACTAGTACTCCAAACAATGCAATGGAGGAAAATAACATTGCCAAAACGGGTCATTACTCTGGCTTAAGCACACATTTCTTTGTACAACATCTGAAATTGATTCCTCCATAGCTTGTGAATAGTTTATTGATCTTCAAGGATCTTTCTTTGTTCTGCAAATAAGGGAAGACAACGAAATGAAGGAAAAAGAAGCAGGAATACTTACCAAACATGAAGCCATGGTCTTAAATCTCGTTGGTTGAGGGGAATGAAGCCTGGTCCGACATCATTCAGGAGATGTTTCATAAGTGAATGGTCTCGAACCAGACAGCATTCCCCTCAACTGTTCCTATTCGCAGCTCAGACAGAAATGGGGGGGAGAGAGAGAGAGTTGGGAAAAAGATAGAGTCTTCTTAGATTTTGATTTGGGCATGCATTGTTTTCATGGGCCATTATATACGTAAAGGAAGAGTAAGAGAGTGAGAGAGAAGGAGTCGTTTTTTATTTAGTGGGTCTCATATTGACATGCAGTCCCACTTTCTACAGCTACCCTAATTCCCCATCACAACCCTTTTTTTTTTTCTTTTTCACATAATTTGTTCAAGAAGAAACACCGGCTTTCTTTGCCAGCTTCAAGACTTTGCTTCTTGCACGCAAATTCACACTCTTATAAGCCATACAGATTGAATTTGGAACAACTTTAAAGACTAAAGACTTTTCTTGGGATAGCAACTAAACACAAACCCATGTGTGAGGAAAAGGATTTCTAAGACAAAAATCTGAAAACGACATGGATACACTGCCCCTTGAAGCTTTTTTAGCTGGAGGAGATCAAGGGTCTTTCCTGGAGGACCGGAGGTCATACATTGCAACTGTGCAAGTGGGTTTACAGTTTTGGATCATAGGAAGCAAAATTAAGGTCAAAATAAGTGCAAGGTTCGAGGAGGATGACGCTCCATCATCAACGAGGGATTATCGCTTAAATGGTAAGAAAGCTTGAACAGACACCTCATTGCCAAAAAACTGGAAAGTCATCGTGTAATTCAAAATGTTAGGCATGTATAATGGTAGGAATTTCATGTGTCCGAGATTACGTGGAATGCATACGTGTGCAGAAGTCATCGATGAGGTTATATGGTTGATTAGTGGTGGAGTCTTTACGTTATTTCATGTCTGTAAAAAGCTATACAGAAGTTCAAGAATCAAATGGTGCAAGTTCACATAAACCAAATACAAAAAAGTGGATATGCAAATTCAAGAATCCAACAAATAAAGTTGCTCGGTCTCCCATATGGAAGATGTACAAAAACAGAGCCTATGCGGAAGAAGTCTTACTTTGGACGTGGAAGCCTATTTTAGATGGGTGGTGAACTTGTTGAAATGTTGAAGGAGAAATTAAAAATTTACTTAAATGGTGAGATTATGATGACGAAAGTCTTACCCTTGAACAGTTTAAACCAGCATGATTGAAAATGAAGCGGAATCTCAGGGTTCTTATCCTTCTAAAGGCTTCCCTCTAAAAGTGATGTTATTGCTTTCTTTTATGGACTAAAATCTTACTTACAGGTATGGAGACAAGTAGACTCCATTCATTAATCTACAAGACTCATTAGTGCACTGTGGAGAAGAAAGGGACATTTTAACTGCTCTCAGCTCACGAGGTTGGCCGGTCAGGATTTTTCTTGTTTTGGGTTTTGGGCACTTAATGTTCATTGACAAGATGCATGAGAAATATAAAAGGGAAAATATTCAGTTTGATTTTAAGAGCCTAAAGTATAGGCAATTTTAATGCTTGGGGTCTTTTTGACTACAAAATTTTGTTAACAAAAACTAGAAAGTCTCAATCTTTTGCTGTTTGCTCACCGAAACCAGGTGCTTTACGCTCTATCTGTTATCTTTTTCTTTTGCTTTAAAGAGCTTTTCATGATGACGCTTACCATAATTATGCACAACAAAGATTTAACAAAAGCATATATTTCCACCGTAACAAAGCACAGCTTAAGGATAAAGGGACCCCTCACCCTCTCAACTTTTATATCCTTTCTTTTTCCAAGTTGTGGAAAGCCACAACTTCACTTGCACTATCAAAGAGTCCATTAGGTACACTTAATCTGATTAACTCCATAGAATTTATAGTTATTGTTTCTATCCACATTCATTAATACTTATTGCTGTTTTCTTACCTTTTTTTTTTTTATGGCAATTGGTCTTTTTCAATCCTTTTAGTAGAAGAAACTGAGAAAAGGATGAAATACATGACGATCACAGCTATGCCAAAATTTTCCCCCAATTTCAAAGAAAAAAGTGTTTTGAGAGATAAATTACCCAACGTAAGGGAAATTGAAGCAGTTTACAGCAAAAAGGCAATAACTTTATGCACATAAGTTACAGAAATGTACACTTCACATAAATTATACAAACATGGCAACTAAGTCCTTCGCAACATAAGGGGAACAAGTTGGTTATTCTTCAAAGCAGTTGTGAAGAAAGTAAGAGAACTTAGGACCATTTGCTTCCCATAATTTAGGAACTCACCTTCAATCTACGATTGAAGTACTGTGCACATTTACTTCCAGGGGAACTGTCTGAATTACCTCATCGACAAGCCCGCTTGCATCGTGATTATTGAGAATGTCATGTCCATCCTTTTTGCTAGACAAAAAAGGGTTGCCTTCATCTTCTTTATAAGTAACCAGACTACGACGATTTCCCGCATTAAAAGCCTGTTTCACATTGGCAGTCTGAGATGAATTCACTGCATCGCTGCCGCTCTTCCTTCGACCCAGTTTTGGAGACTTAGCACGAGTTGGTGGCAGCTGTAGTGCAGGCAAAACTTAGTATTGTATATTGACATAAGCATACAACAGTACTTTTATTTCTGGTTGATTCTATAAGCAACTCTTTATCATCTCTAAATGTTAAGAATTTTAATATTAAGATGGCATCTCTTAAAAATCACTTCTCAACATGCAAGCAAATGAAGGGTATGAATTGACCTTCAGTACCTTTTTCAGCTCAACCTTAGGAGGTGGTCCCTCGTGATAGAAGCTTGGCATGGGACTAGCTTTAAACATCAAACTTTTCCTCAGCTGCTTAATCGCTGCCTCTTTCTCTTCCTTGAAATACATGATCAAAAGCAGGCGTGGAGAAATGGATTTAAGTCATTGACATTAACAAGAAAAATAGAATAGTTTGGAAGAACCGTTTTATAACACAATGAGATCCCCTTACCTTGGATCTTACTTCATTTTGAGTTTTCTCAGCCTCCAAAGCCAGCTGTTTCTCCTCTAGCTTTGAATAAAACTGACAGACAACAACATAACAATGACATTAACTCTTCTTTACTCACAAATGATAAACATAACGATGATGCTAATTTCAAATAAACTAGCTTAAGACAAAATTCAAATCTATGCATGACACTGAGCTCATACCTCCTTCCGTTTCTCAGCACGTTCAGTGCTTCTAAATACTGGAGCTAATGCAACAATTTTCTTGGACTTAACAGTCCTAGCAGTAGCTGCATTACTGCAAGCTGTTAAGGGTGAGAAATCAAATTAAAAATAGAATGAAAACTGGGAGGGTTTTGCAGTAGTAAATTTAAATTTCAAATTTCAACTAAAGATTTTAACTTCAAGTAATTAAAGGATACGAGGAAGTGACAGAACAAGCATCTTCCTCATCAGAATGCTTCTTGTTTTTGGGTTGGAGTGGCTTCCTTGTTATTGGAAGTGGCTGCAGTTGAAAGCAAAGGCATTTCATCATCAAGTATTATATAATGTTATCCCAATGAAAGCAATATAATTCAGTGTTATCATTAATCTTTGCTCTAAGCACTATGGTAAGCTTCAACTCTGCTGCAGTGAGTCAGCATCTGATTTTGGAGAAAGAGAACAGCTAATAAATATCTATGCAAAGATGCAGACGTAACCTGATTCTGCTTTATGGAGTTAGGATGAAGAGCATTGCTTGCATTAGATGGTCTATTAACACCATTTGTGGCATCATGTTCAAATCCAGAAGGACGAGCTCCAGCGGAGGCACGTTTTGCAGTTGCTAGGGAAAATGGCTGAGGAACAGTGGGCTTGGTTCGGACAGCTCCAGCAGAAGTAAGTTTTGATGCGTCTTTCCTGGATCCTGACTTGTTCTGCTTTTTCTTCGGATTTCCTGATTTAGCATCTTCTTCAGGTAAGTCAGAGCTCACTACATTCTGTTTCTCCTTCATCTTTTCAGTAAGAGAAAGTTCAGCAATCTCAGTTGACACTTCATTTGTACATTCCTTCACCTCATATTCCTTTGCTTCAGTGCCCTCCTCTGAACTCTGGAACTCAGGGTCCCCAGTAATTGGTTCATAGGACTCCAGAACTCGAAGACGGTTAGAGACATTTTCATCACTTGAATTGTGAGATACATCATTTGAATAAATTATAACACGGTCTGGCTCTTTGTCCATGCAAATATCAGCAACTTCCATTCCCATGTTGCTACAACAAGACATATAGAGATCCCCATTACATCAATTAGGATATCCTTCATGCATCTGTTATACTACTGTATATGGAATGATATTTTATTCTCCATAAGTCATCTAAAAAGACATTCTAAACCTTTAGCTAATATGGAAACTTCTCATACAGTTAAACCTCTGGCCCATGTCTGTAAATCCAGCAGTTGCACCATAGTTACCACTGAAAGGGAATTGAATAAATGGAATCTAAAATACTCTAAGAGCTACACTAAACTTTTGAGCAGACCATATAGAACAGAGAAAAAGAACCCCGTTCTACTTCACTACAACAGGGTCCTTTAGTGGAGAGGACACTTCGGTTAAATATGTGTATCTATTCATCTCGACAAGTAGAACAAGCAAAGACTTGAGAATCATTTAAGAAGCAGTTACTGCAGAAGCATGTTTGCCAAGCTTTATTCACTTCAATAAAAACAAAATGAAGCAATGATTATAAATGAACAAAAGATGTAAACAGATGTCAAGTTTGAAAAACATAAATTAGCGGCTAAGGCAAGTGCACAGAGATTGTTATCCCTTTAATAACAGCAAAGTAATATGCACACAAGCAAACAAAAAACAGTGAAGAAGAGGACAAAGGAAATGGAATCAAGAGAAAGACAAGAAAATGAGATGCCAAATAACTCTCCTGCCTTTACACATGAAATACAATTTTTATTATAGTATTTGCATTAGAAACAAAACGTGGCAGGCTCATAGATGAGAGACTGAACAGCTGTTCACAGCAAAATCAAAAGAGCTAGAAGGATATGAGATGACAAGTTCTCGTGTTCAAATCATGTGATCAAAAATAATATTCAACTCAAAATAAGGGCGTGCATACTAGTGAACTATTTGATATAAGAACGCGTTATCACGACTACTGAAATTACGGAACAAGAAAAAGAAAAAGCATAACCACAGAACTTGTGCATAATGAATAAGGAACCATGAGGTGAAGGAGAAATTTAAGGTGTTGGTTTTAACAAGCAATGAAATGTTCACCATTTCAGAGAAAGCAAGCAGAAAACAGAAGCATTTTCCACAGCAGCTGGGGTTCCTGGGCTGCGAAATTACATAATTGAACAAAAACCAAAGAGAAAACGTCTTAAGAATCCATTTCAGAGATAAGTATCCGCCAATCCGGGATTAAGGATAAGTAATCCAGGGTAAAAGCCCATCTGAAATTGAATTCAACCAGAGCAGGTTTAAAATATTAGAAAAGAAAGACTCTAGCAAATAAAAGTAAGAACCAAAAACTTTCAAACTTCAAAATTTATTCTCCATTTCCAATCTTACTCCCTCAGAGAAAGCAAACATGAAAATTAAGTACTAAAAGACAACGAAAAGTCAAGAACGAATAGCCATTCAAAATTCCGATGAATACCCATAAAGGAAAATGAAAAACTACCCACATTTTACAATCGAGAACAGATCGAAGAGCAGATAAGAACCAGCAGAAAACGACAGGGAAAAATGGATCAAATAAGCAAATACATTATAACATCACAATTCAATCCCAACCCACATTACTTGCATTTGCAAGAAAGGAAACAGATCCACACAGAGAGACAATGCTGCTTTCTGTAAACAACTCACCGTAATTGGGTCTGATCTGTGAAGAAAATGGAAGCTCTGGCTTGGTTTTTTGTGTGTAGTTGTATCCTATCGAGCTCTGTGCGTGCCTTTGTTGGGTGTTGGCTTCTGTTAACGTTTGTTTGTTTTTATAGTATAGTACTTCAAACCTTTCTCCAGTCGGTGTTAACGGCGTCAATTCACGGGGTTAAGCGAGACTTTAGGAATAATAATATTTATTTTCCCGTATATTCTATCAAGTATGTTCTTTTTTTGAATAATTATTTTATGGTTTGCCTTCGGCCCCACTAACCACCTCAAAGTGACAATTATTAAATGCTATTAGTAATTTCTTTCCTTTATTATACTGCCCAACAAGCATTATATTGTTTTTGTATTAATTTGATTCTTAACCCATTGTTCTCCAATTAAAATATGAAATTTCTTTTATATTTTATGCTTAATAAATTAAGTTTTAAATTCAGTAGTATGAGGAAATCAATGTACATAAAACCAATAAGTTGTATTTGTATAAAAAGGTAACACCAACCAAAACAGATCCAGTAAGTCTCGTTGCTGGCACAAAACCGTCCAATTTTCAAACTTTTAAGTTTAAAATTTAGCCCCCCCTTTCAGTTTAAATTTTAGTTGGTAACTTTTGAATGATTGAAGATTCCAATTGTCTAGAATGTGATTCGCTTACAAGATTTTAAAATGTAATTCATAATAAATAAAATTTTATTAAATTTATTAATACTAATTAATTTGAATTCATCGTTATTATTTTGTTAAATTAATTATGTATAATTTATAAATTATTACTTAAAAATAACAAAATTTCACCCCTTTATAAAAAAATAATATTAAATTTTTTGTGTACTTAATTTGTATGACTAAAAAAAACAACTTTATAATTACAGTGTCTGAACCTATCATCTAATGTGAATCGTCTTCTTAATTAATATAATTTTTTAATAAAAATAATTTTATACGAGTCAACTCTAACAAAATCATAAATTTAGGACTCAAGAAGCAATTTTCTAGAATTTTTATTATAACCATTTTTAGAAAATTCAAAATATTGACTAAATGCAAGTAAATTTTAATTAAATGTGCGTACGTGTGTACAAACCTAGGGAACCATTTTACATAAAACAAACGCATATGAAGAATGTATTATATTTTAGCACTTAAAGAAGTTAACCAAATGATTGGAAGGTTTAGGACTTATTAGCCTGCAAAGGGACCAAAACAACTTTTTAATTAGGGTTCAAAGGCAGATTAAGTGGACACAGAAGAAAATTGCCAACACACATCGCTGGAAGATTTATTAATTTTCTATTTTTAGTTCAAGAGTATTATGCTTTTTTTATTCTTTTATTTTTTTAAAAAAATTATGCTTTCTATAAGTTGATGAGCATTCCACCCACTATATTCCAATCTCCACTTCTTTAGTTATAGACAACAACTCTACAAGGCCACCACAACTCTTAAAAGTGCCATGTCAAATATTCCTCCGTAAATCTATACCACCAAATGTAACATTTTTTCTTTAATTTTTGTCTGTTTAGTTAATTAATGAAATTCAAAATATTTAATTATGTTCCTATATTGTTTGGTAGAGCTACCGAGTGTTTTGTTTCTTTATATGATTTTTTACAGAAAGTGTATGTATTTACTAATTTATTGAAGGCTTAATGTCGATGATAGAAGTGGTTCAATTATTACAAGTCGCCAACTACTTTGTGGCGTGTTCAAATTAATGTGTAAACATTTAAATGAAAATCTAGATCAAAATTTTAACATTTTCATAAATTTAATTTTATGGGATATTAGTCTAAAAACGTGGGAGCCAACTCTTACTATTTTAAAATTATTTTATGTATTATTAAAGGTGAAAGACGTGGATTTTATGTTATTTTACTTATTTTAAACATTATTATTATTTTTCTAAATTATTTATAAAATATTTTTATAATAAAATAATATTTTATTAAATTTCTATCAAATTATTTGATGCTACTTATTAAATTATCTGTTAAAGATGTAATATAATTTATATGGTTATCTTAGGTAAATTTTAGTAACATATTTTTAAAAAATAATTCAATAATAATTAGCAAAAGATCATCTTAAATATTTTTAATATAAACAAGTGTTTTTAAGTAATTTTGAATGATAAAAAAAAGTTTTCTAAGATGATTAAAATTATACGAAAAATAGGTAGTTTTTACCCTTTTACATGATTTAACATATAAATAAGAATCCTAAATTTAAGAAGTAAGGATCTGACCACGACGTGACATTAAAAGGATCAATCTGGTTATCTTTATTCGTCTAGTAAGCTTCATATAGCAAATAGATTGATTGCTACATTGATAATATCCATGATCTCATATAATATGTAAAATAGACCATCCTCTCACATTAACAATTATAAAGTTTCATGGTTTTTTAGCGTAATTAAGTAAATTAGTTGGGGAGTTATTTAAGTAGTGTCACAAATGGGGTTCTCCAAGATGTTCATGTCTCACCCAGAAAAGACAATTAATGATAAGACGTTGCAACCAAATAATTGCACTTAAACCTTTCGATAATGTCCTTGCAACTTCTAATTAAGAGTACCAACTTCCTTAATCCTGAGCCCAATTTTGCCCAATCTCACGTCCTCATATTACAACAATACATGTTTCCTATAACATTTGTGACCAAGGGATATGCCGCTTGCAATTGTCCCGTGTTTTGATGTTGGGTAACTAAATCTTTTTTATTTTATACAAAGGGGTAAAAGTGGTTGTGGGATTAGTTGGGGGGTGGATCAAATGGCGTTTAGTTGGGGTCTTCCATTTTTTAATAGGTCATGCAGTCGAATAATATAAGTTGTAATTGATTCCAATAAGTTGGTCGGATGTTAAAAGTACTAAATATCTTAACATTAATTGATTTGATTTCGTTATTTGATTTTAAGTCTGGCTTACGTCAAATAACTTATTTGAAATACATAATTTACATATTATTATTTATAATTAACAATTTATTCGATATATATTTAAAAAATAATTATTATAATTCCACAAATTAAAAAAAAGTGGTAATGAGTGTCAACCAATATTTAAAAAATCAAATCAAACTGATCGATTCGATCCAATTAACTTGAAATCTATTAATTTAATTTTTAAAAAAACTTTAAATAAAAAATCGATTGATATTTATCTAACTGATTAGTTTAATTCAATTTAATTAACCAGTCTATCAATAATAAAACACTACAATGATATATTTTAATATAATATATTTTTAATATTATAAATTAATAAAAAATAAATTAATAATTTATATATGTCATTACTTTATATTAATTTAATACCGATTTTATACTTATTAAATATATAAATTTTAAACCTCTTCTTTTGTTAGTTTGATATCTGAACTGATTTTTAAAAAGTTAGTTCAACTTAATTTGAATGGCACAAAGCCTTCCTGTTGGATATGGTTGGTAATTTCTGTTTGGACTCTCAAGGAAAGTACTTAGACACTACATATCCAATGTGGCGGAAAGGTATAGGAATAAGTACCAAACAGATAAGTAACGAAATTAATTTAAAAGATTTTTTCAGCAAATTAAACTGATAATGATTGTTATGTTACAGTATTTCCATAGAGATCGTTGGTGTTTGTGATAATTGAATAGGGACAGATTCCTTTTTGTTGAAAAAAATGAAAATATTTTGGAATCGCATGACTTCTATAGTATCTTAAGGATACTTTATTTTTTAACAATTCATCATTTTGAGCTTCAACTTGAAAGAAAAATCATTAATCTAATTGATTTTAGGATCCAAAAAATGTCTTAAGCATTACTCAAAATACCCACTTACAATTTGAATTTTAGATTTCTTGACATTTTAAGATTTTTAATACTGTAAGATATCTTTAAATAATTTTAAATTATAAATTTTGAAAAAAAATAAATTCAAATTTAAATCCGTTATCTTAATATAATTTATTCGAAGTACATAATTTACAAGTTATTATTTAAATTTAATAATTTATTTAATATATATTTAAAAATAATAATTATAGACCCATCATTATTATAAATTAAAAAAAAAAGTGGTGGTGACTAGTGAGTGCCAACTTAATCTGAGTGGCACAATAGCACTTTCTTTTGGTTATGGTAGGTAATTTCTGTTTGGACTGTCAATGAGAGTAGTTAGACGCTGTATATCTTGTGTCAAAAAGGCATGGGAATAAGTACCAAAAAAGATAAGCAATTAAATTAATTTAAAACATAATTTTTATTGTTGCAATATTTTGATAGAGATAGCTTCAAAGATTTTTCTTTTCTTTTTGTTGAAAAGTGAAAATATTTTGCAATTACAAGAATTAACAACAATAAAATTATTTAAAATATTAAACACTTCTATGGTATCTTAAGGATATTTAATTATTTAATAATTCATCATTTTTTAACTCCAACTTCAAAGAAAAATCTTTAGTCTAATTGGTTTTATTAATTTAAAGCATGTCTTAATCATTACTCAAAATACTCACTTACAATTTGAATTTTAGATTTTTGACATTTTAAGATTTTTAATACCATGAGATATCTTTTAATAATTTTAAATTAAATTTAAATCTGTTATCTTAACGTATATATAGGGAGACAAATTAGGGCTGTGGGGTACGATTGTGAGCTGTAATGCTCGGAAGACCTGGAGTAGAAGGAAGGAAGGCATTTGGACTTTGGAGGCATAAAATGTTAAAAAATAAAAATAAAATAGAGACCTAAAATCAAACCCATTGGGCCCCACAAGCATCTTGCCTCCTCGCCGTCCCTTTAAGTCAATCACTTGATCATCAAACTCGGTCCCAACTTGCTGATTGTTTCCACCACCACCCGTCCACCCCATGATGGATACAAAAAACTAATCCAAACTTCATTACTTACTTATAAAGCAGTAATGTTCACACGCTTGCATCTTCGTTTCAATCATTACCCATGATTAGTTGCTCAGTAATGTCAGATTTAAGATGTGTATTAGCTTCTCACATACAAAATCCATCCTGTGTGGACCACCTCACTGAATAGCCAGCGTGTCCCCACATTCTCTATTGTCACTTATATTATGCCTAATTATTTGTTTAAAAAATTAAATAACATGTTTAACTTTTAATGCGTCATTACTTTTAACCATCTATTTTTAAAAAATAATTAAATAAATTTTATTTCATTTATCGCCATTTGAATACAGACATGTAAATATTTTATTTTATTAATTAAACCACTTCCTTTAAAACTATGTATTTTATGTGTTCAGATTTGTCTCTCCGATCATTGATTTTGAAGATTGTACCGTTCTTATTGGAAAAGTATGTTAATAATGTCTTGCAGCCTGATTTCAAATTGTAACATCAATCTAATTAAAGATATTCTCCATCATTTATTTATTTTATAAAATAACATTTACAAAATAAATTAAAATTACAATTAAAATTATAATAAAATTATAAATATGAGATTCATATATATATATATATATATAGATATTATTGTTAATTCGTTCTTAATTATTGTTCTATCAATAAAGAATATTGATAGAATAATAAAACTAACATACATTACATATTTTTTAAGAAATAAGTAATCAATTTTATAAATTAAAAATAAAGATATTTAACTTATCAAAAAAATAAATTCATTTAATAATACTTCTATAAAATATGTAATGTATGTTAGTTTTATTATTCTATCAATATTCTACTCATACTAATAATAATTTAAGTAATTCTCATACTCAAGAGATTATTTATATTAAAAATAAAGTTAAGTAACTCTTAAACGAATATATAAACAAAAATGAGAAATTGTTGCATGCCGCACATGGAATGACTGTTAATGTTGAACTTTTCAAAAAAAAAATAAAAAGTGAATGTTAATGTTCAATAAGATAAATTTGGTACCTTGTGCATGAAAGTGAGTTAACGAAAACAGATCAATAGCCATTTTTCAAAAAAGAAAAGAAGAAAGATCAATAGCCCCAAAATTCCTCTCCAAGTTCAATAACAGTCTTAAAAAGTCAACGTAATGTACATTTTCTGGTTAGAAAACAAAATGATCGCATCATTGAATACGGTAAAATTATTTTGAATTTCTCATAAATATTAATTTTAAAAAAATTTAATTATAAAATAAAATAAAAATATTTTTTATGATCCTATTTCATATTTTTTAAATCTTTCTTCTTTCAAAATCTACCAACCACTAATCATTTAATTGTCCGACTTATAATGATATTTACAAATTTAATTTAGAAGAAATTAAAAAGTAATTCTTGAGAAAAAAGAAGAATATTACTTTCTATTCTTTTTTTCTTCTTTTTATATAAAAAATCAAAATTTTCATAACATTAGAAGTAAACAAAATTACAATTAAAATCAAACTTCAATTATAATTATAATTTAATTATAATAAAATCAAATATCGCATGTTGATCTTTAAAATTTATAAAACTTCTCAGTTAAGTCTATTTAAATAAAATTTTCCGTTCCTTTAGTAGACCATTAATAGTAACACATTATATTTCTAATATATTGATAGTGATTATAAATTATCATTCTAATTCATAGTTTGAATGATATAAACTAAAATTCTTTTTAATTTATTTTTAATTTTTAATTAAATAATTTATAATCATAGATCATAATTGACATCTAGTACCATATTATGACCACTCAAATATTAGAAATGTCAAAGTGATTTAACTTAATCTATCTATGTATGGTTATAATATATAATTTAATCCTTTCGTCAAATAATGTTTCAATTGGAATTAGTGTCTACTTTAAATAATTAATCATGTTCGTTCTTATTAATCAGTAAATGATTTATAATTGATATTTGAAAAAATAAAAATTTAAAATTTCAATTCACTGTAATCAGAAAGTTTCTAAATCATTAATAATCAAGAACAATGAAACATTTTCCTTAATTACTTGAAGGTGACGAATCCTTTATTAATTTATTCAACTATTTCTATATAGTTTATACTATATCTAATTAGTACTGATTTAAATTACCTTAAGGAATAGATCACAAGTTATATAAAAGCATAGTAATTCTTATATGAGATTGTTAGTCCTATTTGACGCTTAAGAGGGGAGTAAATTAGGAGGTTTAAAAGAAAGTTTCTAAAGCAAATTCCCAAGTTTACAAAAAGTTTAAACATTTTTCAGGAACAAATAATAAATAAGGATAGAATAAATAGTTCAATATTAATATAAGCAACTTCAAGAGTACTAAAACTTGTAAATTAAACAATGAAATAATCTCATATTATAAGCAAAACATAACTAATTACTTGAACAAAATAAACACAACTTATAAATGAATGGCGTTAATGTAATAGAGCAAAGGGAAGAAGTGACAATTGAATTTATACTAGTTCGAAGACACAACTTTCTTCTACATCAAATATTCAACAAAAATCTTATTAAATTTTTTTACTATCAAATAACATAAGTACAATTTTATAAGTTATAAAATCTTTTTACTAAAGCTCAAAAAAATATTTCAATCTTTTTATAGTTTAAGGATAACTCCTTCACATAAGTATGTTACCTCTAAAAAATGCACTTGAATAATTTCACTGAAGCTTAATTTAGGGTACTTAGAGGTTCACAAAAGCTTAATATGAATTTAGAAATTCATACACAAAAATTCACATAAAGAAAACACAACTAAGACTTCTCACAAATCTTTTCAAACTTGTAAAATCTTGAATAGTTGATTTCTAAGCTCTTAAATAATTAAAACTTATGTAAAAACATCTATTTATAAGCCTAGAATCTTAAACTAACCATTTATAATTGTTGACCAACGTTCTAAAGTATTAAACATTTGTTATTGTTGAGAAATAGTTATGGTAATGTAATTTTCATTCTTTAACAACAGTTTTATCGAGTTTCAATGGTGCTGTTAATATAACATTGTTATAGTCCACTTTTAATGTGGGTCTACAATGGTGTCATTAATAATTGTTAGCAACCGTCATTGATCATCGCAGGCTTCAATAGTGGGTAGACAATGGCACAACTGTTCTCTTCTAGACCCATCATTGATCTCCCTAAAACACATAAAATTTGTCCCAAAAAATCTGAAACTAATCCAAACATATTCCTACATTATAACCACTTTTATAACTCTTACACAGATACAAAAATCTCTCAAAAATATTTTTGATTCATCAAGCGGATTATTCTTCTTGATTATGCAACCTACATATATTTTTATTCATGTATATGTAATGCATGAACCAGGCTCATCAAATCACTAAAATGAATCAAGCAAGATTTACAATAAAATTACAAGTATCACCTATATAAGTTATATCTTGGTCTTCCAAACAGTTGAGTCTTGATCAATCAACTTCATAAACTTTAGTTTTGTTCTAAAACTCTATAAACCACTTTTTTCATATTTCAACTTAACACTTATCTTTTAAAGCTTCAAACACACAAATTTATTAGTTTATGGAGTCTTTTATCATTATCATAACAAGGTAAGCCTCCAATGATTTAACAATCTCTCTCTATTTGATGATGACAAAACTATATAATATTATAATCATAAAATGACCAAAAATCATTCGAACATGCTTAACATCATATGATTGTCATTACAAAATTTAGTTCAACTAATCCAATTTACTAAAGTAGGTTCAAAATTGCTTAAATTTATCATAATTTAAGTACAAAATGTCTAGTTTCTCACAAAAGTACAAAATGCCTCAAATTTCCAAAAATGACTAACTCCTCCTAAATTTATCATAATTATATAACTAGTTTCTCAAAACCAATTCAACATATTTCAAAAAATTTAAGAATTACCAACTCATTTGGAAATCAAAAATTCCCCTTAAATTCATGTATTATACAAGAATTTAAAAACTTTTACAAAAATTTTACTACTCCTACTCCGCTTTCAAAAAACATAATGCTACGTACATTTTCCTCCCTTTTTAGAATTATCAAAAAGTAAAAATAAACAATCAAACATGTCAAAAATATAAAGATTAATATATAATAACATTTTAATTCATAAAGAGCAAAAACATGAAAAAGTGTTTAAAAAATCATAAAGAAGAATCATTTATCATACCTAACTCTCTCCTAATCATACAAAAACTATCTTTACACGTAGGTTTAGTGAAAATATTTACTAATTGATGCATAATATCAACAAATTTAAGTTCAATATCACCGTTTTGAACATAATCCTTAGTGAAATGATACCTAATCTCTAGATGCTTTTATCCTATAATGTTGAATGAGATCTTTATTAATTAAGTTGCACTTGTATTATTATACCTGATAGAAATTTTGCTAAATTCTAATCTATACTCCTTAAATTGTTATCTAAGTCACAAATTTGAGTGCAATAACTATCAGTAACTTTATACTCTGCTTCCAACATAGACAATGTAATAGAATTTTTTTTCTACTAAAACATGATATTAATACATTACCTAAGAATTGATGTACACCAAATGTAGTTTTTCTATCTAATAAACTGCCTGTATAATTGGCATCTGAATACTCATCCAATTCCAAAAATATGTTTTTAGGATACTAATATCCTAAATGCAATGTTCCATACAAGTGCCTAAAAACGTGTTTAACAGTTAACAAATGTGATTCTCTAGGTGATGTTTGGAATCTTACATATAAACATACACTAAACATACTATTTGGCCTATTTGCAGTCAAATATAACAACCTACCAATCATACCTCGATTTTGTTTAGTTTTCATGAGCTTACCATGCTCATCCTTATTCAACTTTATGGAAGTACTCATTGGTTTTGCTTGATCTATGCTAAAAAGTTTGGGTAGTTCCTTTATGTAGTTAGCTTAATTGATGAAGATGTCTTCTTTCATTTGCTTGATTTGGAATCCGAGGAAGAGATTTAATTTGCCATCATACTAATCTCGAACTTCCTACTCATACATTTAACAAATTCTTAACATAAGACTTCATTAGTAGTACTAAAAATGATTTCATTCATATAAATTTAAATAATTAAAATATATTCTTTTTCTTTCTTGATAAGGAAAGTAATATCAACTTTTACCTATAACAAAACCATTTTCAAGAACAAAAACATTTAACCAATCATACTATACACTAGATTCTTGTTTTAATTCATATAAGGTCTTACATAATTTGAAAACATGCTAAGGTACATCGTGTCTTTCAAAATTAGGAGGTTGTTCAGTATAAAAATTTTCTTGTATGAAACCACTTAAAAATTCATTTTTGACATCTATTTTAAACAATTTAAAACTCATGTAAGATACAAATGAAAGTAAAATGTTATGGTTTCTAATCGATCTAGGGGCAAGGGTCTTATCATAATCTATACCCTCATCTTTGTTATACTCTTTTGCAACTAACAAAACATTATTTTTAACTATATTGTCTTGTTCATCTAATTTATTTTAAATACTCATTTTGTACCTATTATAGAATGATCTTTTGGCATATGTACTAAATTTTAAACTTTGATTTAATTCCTCATTCATGGTTAAAACCTAATTCTCATCACCTAAAGCTTCTTCTACACTCTTAGGATCAATATGAGACATAAAAGTAAGATGAGGCAAATTATTAAAATGAGAGGAAGTAGTTATCCCTTATTAAATATCATCTAGCATTTGGTTAGAAGGATGATCCTTCTTATATCTCGAATCCCTTGATATCTCTTCCTCCTTTCTTTTGTTCCTTAGTTTAATTATTAGGTCTCATGAGATTTGCCTTTCATCCTTTTCTTCTTCTTTAAGGGATAGTTTTTCCAATTCCTTTAATAAGCTTACAACATCATTTTCAACAATTTTCTTACTTTTAAATGAGTTAGCCTTATAAAAAACAATATACATAAATTCTTTTACAACACGAGTTCTCTTATTAAACACCCCATTTTCTTTATTAGTCAAGGAATAATCTAAGAAAATGCCTTCATCGATTTTGAAATCAAGTTTACCTAAATTATCCTTAGTATTCAAAATGTAATACTTGCATCTACAAACTCTAAAATAATTAATCGTTAGTTTCTTACCTCTTCAAAGATCATATGGGTTTTTATCTATTTATGCTTAATATTAGTCATATTAATGATATGGCATGCATATGCAACAGTTTCGACCTAAAAATACTAAAAATAATTCATATTTATTAATCATTTTCTTAACTATTTCTTACAAAGTTCTTTTTTTTTTCTATTATACCATTCTATTTGAGAATCCCAGAGGTCAAAAAATTATGGGAAAGCTCTTGGTTATCACAAAATATTTTAAATAATTTATTGTCAAACTCTCTATCATAATCACTCCTAATAGATACAATAAACATGCCTCTTTTATTTTAGATTTTCTTAGCAAAACTCACAAATGATTGAAAATATTCATTTTTGTCTTAAAAACAATGTCCATGTAAATCCAATAAAATCATCAATAATGACAAATATATATAACTCACCACCTAAATTGGTTACTCTAGTAGGACTAAATAAATCCATATGAAGGAATTCAAGGAGTCTAAAAGTTATTATCAATTTCTTGTTGGAAAAGAACTCCATACTTGGTTTCCTATTTGATATGCTCTACAAATCTTATCCTTTTCATACCTTATGCTTAGGATCCTATTAACGAGTTGCTTAGCATTGGGTTTTGATAATAACTCTATACTTACGTATGTAAGTCTTTTATACCAAATCTATGTACTTTCATTTAAAGAAACTAAACAAGTAGTTTTTAAAGATAGTAACATCATCTAAATCAATAATATAAATAGTATCTTCTCTTTTTCCTAAGAATACATTACGACCATCATTAACAATTAAAACCATATACTCACTTTCTTTAAAACACACTTTGTAATTCTTATCATATAATTAATAAACACTTAAAAGCTTATGTTTTAATCTATCGACAAGTAAAACATTATCAATCAATGGACAGTTGTTCATACCAACCTTTTTAATGCTAATTACCTTACCTTTGACATTGTCTCTAAAAGTGATGGATTCTCCATCTTTACTTTTAAATAAAATGAATTAAGAAGGATCATCGATCATGTGTCATGAGCAATCACTATCCATGTATCATTTATTTCTCCTTTTAATGATTTACAAAATAAGATAATCATGTTGATTTAGGTATCCACATCATTATAGGTACTTGAGTGTTAATAACATACTTATCTTTTCCTCTTGGTATAACATCTCTAATTATATCATAGCAAAAACTTACAACATGTTTATAATACTCACAAGAAGTACAAAACAATGGATTATGAGTCTAATATACATTTCTATACTCACTTTTAAATCTAAAACCTTTATAAGACATTGGTTGAAAATTTTTCCCATATTGAAAAAATGGTCTTCTATCATTAGATTTTTATTGAATGAAATGACTAGGTCTTATCTTTTGATTATACATGAATGCATGATGCCTTTACCTAGGTTGTGGCCTACTAGTATGTGGATTTTAAATAAAGAATTTAGGTGGGGATTCATCTTATAGGTTCTTTCTCTTTATAAAAACTATTTTGCTAGTCAATGGTCCATTTTCATTATTATAGTCTAAACCATACTTATCATTACTCACTTTTTGAACACTTAACATAGTCTTTAATTTCTTATTTCCCTTTATAAATTTTGCAGGTGATTTTTTAAGGGCCAGTTTGTATCAACTTTTCATTTTTGTTTTTTATATTTTCATTGGTTTTGTGTATTTTTTTAGTTTTTGCAATGTTTTTTGGGTTCTTGTTGTATTTATGTGTTTTTTTTTCAGTTTTTATATTATTTTTTGGATTTTCATGTTTAAATAAATAAAAACAAAAACAAAAACAAAAAAGTAAAACCTAAAACCCAAAACCTAAGTGGCCATTTGGTTCAACTTTCTATTTCAGTTTTTTGTTTTTATTTTATGTGTTTTCATCAATTTTTGTTTGTTTTTTTATTTTTATGCTGTTTTCATATTTTGTGTTTTATTAATACGTAATTTTTTATTTTTGTGCGGATTTTTTTATTTTTGTATTTAAAAAAACAGAAACCAAAAACCAAAACGAAAATATTACTAAACATGTTCTAACCAAACAACCCCTAAAACTTTCTATTTCTTTTTTTAATGAAACATTTTTATTGATTCTAGTTCTTGCCAAAATTTTTCATTCTTTAATTTATACTCTTTTAACACCTTCAGAGATTTTTTATGTCTATCATCAAATTCTTTTTTCTTCCTAGTTAATTATTATATATACTCTAACACTTCTTCATATGTATACTTAACATCACATTCATCGTGATTATTATGTGAAGCGGAAGAAGATACCTCATTTTGTGCCATAAAATACATGTTTGCAAATTCTTTATCTTTTTGTTTGAATCACTTGACTTGGTCCAAGCAACTTTCAATGCCTTCTTCTTCTTTAATTCCTTCTTTTCTTTCTTCTTCTTTTTCTTTTCTTCTTGAAGACATGGGTAATGCGATCTTAAGTGTTATTTTTTCACTATATTCAAAATAAGTTATGTTAGCTAATTTATTTTTAGAAAACGATTCACCTTCCCTTTTACGCATGGATGCCTTCCTCTTCAATAGTTTCTTTAGAGTCCTAGTGATGAGGGCTAGTTCTTCTTCTTCAATTTCGTATGAGGATTCTTCATTTTTACTTTCCTCTTTTCTTATAGCCTTGAATGCTATGATCTTCTTTTTGGGCATGGTTTCCTCTTCTTGAAAACTCCTTTAACCTCATCTCATGCATCAATAGCGAGTCAATCAGTTTGTCGAGGGGAAAAATATTAAGGTCCTTTGCTTTTTGAATTGTAGTGACTTTAGCTTTCCATAATTTTGTAATGACCTAAGAAACTTAGCATTTGTATAGGTCTTACCTAGACCTTTTAAGAAATTAATAATATTAATGAAATGAGCATATGTAGCAAAATTTGATTTATCATGCAACATATAGCACAACTTATACTAGCATGTTAACATACTGATTTTACTTTCTTTTACTTAGTTCATGCCTTTGTGCATGATTTCCAATGTGTGAAAATATCTTATGCAATTTCATAAATAGAAACTTTATTAAATTCATTTTTACTTAAGGAACAATATAAGATCTACATCGCTTTACTATTAAGTGATAATAGTCTTCATCTTTTACATCCATTCATTTTCTCTTTTAAACACTACTTGGTTTCCTACAACCTTGGTTGGCATAGGTGTCTTTTTTATAAAAAATTTCCAAATTTAAATGTTATCAACCATGAGAAATCACAATAAATATAATCATTTCTATAAAAAAAAAGGTGCTCTATATGTATTTTGTCCTTCTAGACTATATGCGGAGACAAAAGTGTTCATTATGTGTATCATTGTGACCTTTTTCTCATGTATTCATTAGAATTTTCAACTACGTGAGACCTACACTCTAATACCAATTGTTAAGCCTTTTTGATACTTAAGAGAAGGGATAAATTAGGAGGCTTAAAAGTTTTCTAAAGTGAATTCTTAAGTTCACCCAAAGTTTACATATTTTACAAAAACAGATAATAAATAGGAATAGAATAGATATTTCAATATTAATGTAAACAACTTCAAGAGCACTACAACTTGTAAATTAAATAATGAAATAATCTTAGATTATAAGCAAAAAGACAACTAATTACTTGAACAAAATAAACACAACTTATGAATGAATAGCGCTAATGTAATGAAGTAAATGAAAGAAGAGATAATTGAATTTATCCTAATTCGAAAACACCAACTTGCTCATATGTCAAGTTTCTAGCAAAAACCTTATTTAGATTTTTCTCTATCAAACAACATAAGTATAATGTTACAAATAATTCAAAATCCTTTTTCTAAGTCTCAAGGAAAATCTTTTAATCTTTTATGACTTAAGGATAACCTCTCCACTCAACTATGCTACTTCTGAAAAATACGCTTGAAAAAATCTTACTCAATCTCAATTTAGTGTATCTAAATTCGTGCACAAAATTTCACATAATGAAAACTTAACCAAGACTTCTCATAAAGCTTTTTAAAGCTCATAAACTTTTGAATAATTGATTTCTAAACTCCTAGATAATTAAAACTCATACAAAAACACCTATTTATGTACCTAAGATTTCAATTTAACTATTTATAATTGTTTTCCAATGTTCCAAAGCATTAAACATTTGTTATAATTGAGAAATAGCTATTGAAATATAATTTTTACTCTTTACCGATGATTTTTTCAAGCTTAAATAGCGTCATTGATGTGCCACCACTATAGTTCACTTTTAAAGTGGATCTACAATGATGCTGTTGATATTTTCCAACAACTTCCATTGATCATCACATACTTCAATGGTAGGTAGATAAAGACATTGTTCTTCTCCTCCATAACTACCGTTGATCTCCCAAAAACACATAAAATTTTATATAAAATAATTATAAACTAATCCAAGCCTATTCTAACATTATAACCACCTTTACAACTTACACATATGCAAAAATTTCTTTAAAATATTTTTGATTCATCGAAAGAATTATTAAAAATATCTCACAAAAAATTCCTTTTGATTACATATCCTAGACGTATATTCTATTTCATGTATATGTTATGCATGAATAAGTTTCATTTAAATATCAAAATAAACTAAGTAAGATTTATAATAAAAATTTACAAGTAGCAACCTATATAAATTATATCTTGGTCTTCCAAGTAATTGAGTCACGATCATTCAATTTCATAAACTCTAATTTTTCTCTAAAACTACATAAACCTTTTCTTTCATACTTCAACTTAAAACCTATCTTTTAAAGCTTTAAACACATAAAATTATTAGTCCATGGGTGTTTTGTCATTATTATAAAAAAGATAAACTTCCCTTGGTTTAATAGAGGTAACTTTGGTAATTTTAAATCTAATAGTCAATTATATAATTATTATAATAAGATAATCCATAGACACACAAATAATATTCCATTTGAGATCATCATAATTGAGTTAATTATGTGAAGTTATTCTCTGATAAGCACCTTTATGTTTGTTTAAATTTCTCCATATTTTAAACTATGAAATTATTTACTTTCTTCATAAGAAGGAAATATAATGTATGCCAATCTATCTGTTTCATCAATATGTCTTCTTAATAAAGCTATAAGTAGGAACATCTTAGGAATAATACAAAAATGCAATTCAAATTTCATAATTATAATCTCATTATAATTTTTAATTTTATAGTAATTATTCTAGAAATGTTATCTTTACAATTAATTTTTAAATATAATTAACAAAACATAAAAATATAAAGAATGTATTTTATTAAATAAAATATAACGTCAATCAATGACTGGCTATAAGGGTATAAACTAACAATTTCTTACTTATACTAACGTCAATCGTCTGTGTTTTTGATACAATATTTATCGATATGTTGATCACATCTCTTTTGAGACAATGGATTAATGAGCAGATATGTAAAATTCTCTATAGTGAGAGCTCGTTCTAATGTAATATCCTTCCATTCCACTATCTTTCAGATCAAGTCAAACTTTTTAAGTATATGATTAGATTGCTGATGAGACTTTAATGCAATAGCATCATTGTCATTATAATACAATATTATTGGATCAACAATTTTAGGAAATACTTTAAGTTCAATGATGAACTTTTTAATCCAAACTGCTTCTTTTATTGCCTTAAAAATTGCAATATACTCAAGTTCAAATGTCAAATATGTGATAATCGATTAATTTGAACTCTTCTTACTAGTTGCACCATCGTTAAGAGTAAATATGTACCATAACTATGATATGCTATCATCTTAACCAAATTGAAAACTAGCATATGATAAATAGCATTGCATACATGATTGATCCAATAATCCAAACATACGGAATATAATACATTTTATCTCTCTATTTTTTTATGTTTTAGGATACATTCTCTTTGAGAAAGAAATGTCATACAATGTGAATAAGAATCCTCTCTTGAAATTTTCTATGTTAAATCTCTTTAGTACGTTATCTACATATGTGGATTGAGATAAATCAAGCAACCTATTTGATTTGTTTCTATAGATATTTATACCCACTGTATAAGTTGCTTCTCCTGTATCCTTTATAGAGAAATTCTTAGAAAATCATATTTTTATGGATTAGAGTATATGTATGTCATTTCTAATGAGTAACGTGTCATTTATATAATGTATAAGGAAAAAGACTGCACTTTCACTTATCTTCTTATAAACACAATATTTATCCAACTTTTTAATAAAATCTAACTCTTTGATTGTCTCATCAACATGGATGTTCTAACTTCATGATATTTGCTTTAGTCTGTAAATAGACCTTTGTAACTCATATGTTTGATTAGGAAATTCTTTTGACTCAAAACCTTCAGATTGTATTATGTACGCATTCAGGCATTCTTTAGTAAATTCTCATTGAAAAATGTTATTTTGACATCCATTGTCAAATTTCATAATCATAGTATGTAGTTATAGCTAATAAAATTGTTATAGATTTAGGCATTGTTATTGACGAAAAGATTTCATCAAAATTAACTTCTTGTATTTTGGTTGTAATCTTTTGCCATCAGTTTTGCATTGTATGTATGTATGTAAATTACTATCTATGTTAGTTTTTATCTTAAAACTCACTTACACCTAATAAGTACGATACCTCCAAATACATCTACTAAAGTCTATACTTGGTTAGTATATATAGACTATATTTTGAATTTCATGGTTTCTTATCATTTTGAAGAATTAATGTATGATATTACTTCCTTAAAATTAGTAGGTTCCTTATTTATGAGTAAAACTTCATCACTATATTTTTCAACATATAGATCCAATTTAACAGGAGAACAACATATCTTACTAAACTATCACAGATTATATGTCTTTTTAACTCATGATTTTATATTTGATAAATTGACTTGAGGTTTTATTATACTTTGACGTGATTTTGTGGTTCTATAACTTCTCTAAACTTTACTTCACTCCTACTACTCTCTTTAAAAATAAACTTTCTTTCTAGAAATGTAGCATGCCTTAAGAAAAACACTTTTTACTTAAGAGGCTGATATAATTGATTTTAAAAACTTTCTTTTTAATACCCAATAAATTTGCATTTATCTTATTTAGCTTCAAGTTCATAAGATATTGCACACTTCACATATCCATCACATCCCCAAATCTTTACATGTGAGAAATTTGGTCTACTACTAGTCCATATCTCATATAGAATTTGTCAATTGATTTGGATAAATCTCTGTTTAGAAGGTAAATAGAAGTTTCAAGAGCATATTCCCAAAAAGAGATAAGAAGAATTGTATGATTTATCATAGAACGCATCATATCTAATAAATTACAAATTTTCCTCTCGGATGAATTTCTTGATTATTTAAAAGAGAATGAAATTCTTTTACAATTGACTTCATATGAAACTCCATTGTGATATGGAGTTTCATATGAAGTCAATTGTGAAAGAATCTCATTCTCTTTTAAATAATCAAAAAATTCGTGGTGTAAGTATTTGCAACCTCAACCAAATCTAAGTATCTTAATATTCTTTCCAGTTTATTTCTTTATGTCAAGTATAAATTTTTTGAAATTTTCAAATGTTTCTAACTTGTGTTTAATTAGATATACATAAACACCTTCACCGCAATATCTCTTGATTTAATTCCAATTAAAGAATAGTAAGTGTTCACCAACAATGCATACATTATGCATTTAATGAACTAAAAGACATATGTTTCAAAATGTTTCCAGATTAATAAACTTAAAGCATTAAAACACACGTTATTGTTTCAATTTCAACAACTCAAAATGAAATCTCCCTTTCACATTCAATGTTACTAATTAACGTTTAATTAATTTCATTGAACATAGTATTATCTTAGAGCACTTCTCCATTTTCCAGTGAAAGCAATTTCCAGTAATAGATAAACTTTTCTAGCTTGTATCAAATCCTTGATTTTTAAAAGCCATAAAATATACATTTTCCAAAAACTTATGGGACATACATAATTTATTTTTCTATAACCATAACCTTCTAATGCCAGCAGAAAAGCAATTGATATTCGTGTTTTAGGATTCGGTTTTTCCAAGTATTTAGTTTGTAGAGTGCTTATTTTTAGTACATTTAGTGGTTTGTTCTTTTTTTTTTTATGTTTCCAGTTGTTTATATATATTTTAGTGTTTAATTATTAATTTTGGTTATTACTGGGATCTTATGAATGTATTTGTTTTTATTGTGTTTAGGTTGAGATAGGGAAGTAAGAAAGACAAACAAGAAGTCGAAGCCGTATCACCATAAGTGCCATTATTGTGGACTTGAGGACCATAGTTATGGCTCATATAGGAGGCCATGACCGTGGCCTCCTCTCTATTCATCCCACCACGATTGTGACATGCCTAACTTGGACATATGACATACTTTTTGGAGGCATATTTAAAAATATAAAAACTTAGAAGAGCTATTAACCAATAATCCATATTAAAGCAATATACTCTAGAGCTTGCCCCTACGCCAAAGAAGACGTTCTGAAAGCTTGGAGAGTAAAGAATCACGATTACTGATCTAATTATTTAAAAGTTCTTCGTTTTCAAACTCTAAAGCGTGGAAGTGAAGGTAAGATAACAGTTACCAATTGTTGTTTTTTTTAATCTTCTCATCATGTTCTGTTTTGTAGAATCATGGTTAATGTTAAAATTATTTATATTATAAATGGCTAAATTTGTTTTATGAATTATTATTTGAATTATTTGTGAAACTTTGTTTATTGATTTAATGCAATTAATGTTTGTGTTATTTATTGAGATTAAACCTTGAAATATATCTAGAGAGTGAGTTTGGTAACCTGTGTTGAAACTACAATGAGAGTTGATGTTTAATAGACCTATATATAACAAGTTTATTGATTTATTAGAGAGAAATTTCAATGGATTAATATACTGTCTATAAGATTACTTCACAATTAGTTGGATTTTTAGGAAAGACTTTGTAGATTGAGAGATGACAAGGTTAATCCTAAATTATTTAACTAGAGAAACTTAGTTCTACCTTAAGAAATGGTAACTAGAATATTAAGAAATCCTGGGTCAAACATAAATTGAATCAATCAATAAGAGAAAAATAAATAGCGATAACAATAATTCCTAACCTTTAATCTTGATTGTTCCAAGTTCTAGTCTACTGTTTTGATATTAAGCTCATTGATAATTCTGCCTTTAGCTTAAATCTTACAGTGTTATCTTTTGAATCTATTCCTTAAATAAAGTGTAATTCAAATTATTAGGGTGACTAATTTCAATCTTTGTGGGATGATATTTGCTTATACTACAAATTTATAAACCATTCACTTGGGGGGTCAACGTAAAGCAAGTTAGTAGTTAGTTTAGTGACTAACAGTAACCAAATCATGCATAATCATTTCCATAACTCATTCTTAGAAACAGAAAACATAAATGACAAATGTATTAAAATCATTTTTAGAACACTCCCAAAAGATCATATTTCATAGGACGTGCGTGAATGTTCAAAATACTTTCATTATTTTCCAAAAACAATTTCAAGAAAAAAAAAGAAAAACATTCATATTTCCATATTTCCATAAATCATTATAAGGCACCTAAAATCATAAAATCACATACTTGACCAGACAACCAATTGTCCAAAACTAAAATGCCATGATAACATTATATCTAGAATAAAAAAGAAGTAGCAGGCATTTAGAACAATTCTAAAATATAAGGTGTCTTGGAACATTTCCATAAGCTTTTTTGGGATAAAAAACAAAACAATTAAGAAGAGTATTTCCGAAAAATCTTTTATAAATTTTTCTCAAACATTTCCAAAACATAAAAAATAACATAACTCTTACATATAACAAATCAATAAGAATCAAGTATATGAATCGAATTAAATTCATTAAAGGTGGCTTTGATACTATTATCGGGAAATAAATAATAATTGAATCATTGAGTATAGCGGAATTATTTTAAATTTCTCGTAAAGATTAATTTTAACAAGATTTAATTTAAAATATAAAATATAAAATATCAAGTTTCTTGATAGACCTATTTTGCTTTTCTGGTAGATCCTTCTTCTTAAAAAATCTATCAACTACCAGTCGTTCAATCATTCGATTTCTAATAATATCCACAGATCTAACTTAGAAGAACTAAAAAAACAATTCTTGAGAGAGAGAAGAAGAATAATAATAGTGCTAGCTTGCTATTCTTTCTTTCTTCATTTTTTTATATGAAAAATCACATTTTTAATAATATTAGAATTAATCAAAAGTACAATTAAATTCAAACTTCAATTATAATTACAATTTAGTTATAATAAGATTCAATATCTTATATTAATCATTAAAGTTTCTAAAACTTTTCAATTAAGTATAACTGAATTAAAATTTCTCTCCTTTAGTAGATCATTACTTGTGATTTATTAGGTTCCTATTATATTGGTAATGATTATAAATTATAATTATAATTCATAATTAGAATTAAGTAAATTAAAATTCCTTTTAATTTATTTTTAATTTTATAACGAAACAATTTTAATGATATATTATGATTGATGTCTAACAATATGTTGTGACCATTCAGATATTAGGAATGTTAAAATGGTTTGACTGAATATGTCTATGTATGATTATGATGTATAACTTAATTATTTTGTCATCTAATATTCTAATTAGAATTAGAATATGGAATTAGTGTCTAATATAAATAATGCAATTATGTTTTTCCTTATTAATTAGTAAATAATTTATAATTAATATTTGAAAAATAAAAATTTCAAAATTCAATTTACTATGACTAAAGAGTTTTCAAATCATTATTATTCAAAAACAGTGAAACACTATCCCTAATTACTTTAGGGCAACGAATCATTTATTGATTCACTTGACTATTTTTTTATAGTTTATACCATATCTAATTATTACGGATTTGAATTACTCTAAGGAATATATCATTAGTAACATCAAAACATAGTAATTCCTACATGAGATAACTTTGATAATCTTAAGTTTAAAGATTAATTATATAACCATTATAATGAGGCAATCCAAAGACACAAGTAATGTTTTATTCGAGATTCTCATAGTTAGATTAGTTCAATGAATTTATTCTATAATAAGCACCTACACGTTTATTTAAGTGACTTTAATTTATAAGATCAATATCTTCTTTATAAAAAAGAAATATAAATTGAGTTAGTTCATCCATTTCATCAATAATTCGTCTTAATGAAACTAAGATTAAAAATATTTTAGAAATAATAAAAAATATAACTTAAATATTATAATTATAATTTTTAATTATACAATAATTATTTTAGAGATTTTATTTTTATACATAATTATTAAATATAATTAATAAAATATATAAAGATAAAAATATCTTTTATTAAATAAAATACAATGTCATATATATAATTTTGTAAACAATTGCGTAAAATAGAGCACGTTTGGTATCACTTCTCGTTTTTATTTTTGATTTTGATTTTTGTATACGTGTATTAGTTTTTGTGTATTTTTTGGGTTTTTATGCTATATTAATATATTGTCTTTTCGATTTCTGTGCTGTTTTTATTGGTTTTTATATTTATAAAAATAATAACAGAAAACTGAAAAC
>JAOXYD010000136.1:29184458-29200748 GCA_028565735.1 Pinacopodium congolense | reverse complement strand
TATTTTTGATTTTGATTTTTGTATATGTGTATTAGTTTTTGTGTATTTTTTTGGGTTTCTATGCTATATTAATATATTGTCTTTTCGGTTTCTGTGCTGTTTTTATTGGTTTTTATATTTATAAAAATAATAACCGAAAACTGAAAACGAAAGTAGAAACAAACATAGCCTTACATTACTAATCTCCTATAAGTTAATGAGATACTCAGGTCATTTTTCACATGTTAGCTCGACATATTATGTTTTTTATTTGCTTGGTAAATATAATGTCTTTGATTTGCTCCTATAGATTATGAGTTGTTGTCCAAATTACTTAGTATGAGTAATTATATTATTTTTTTAGAGTAAATTATTTTAAATATTTAAAACATTTCAACAATTTATTAAATATATCTCAGTTTGTTATTTGATAATATTATATACATATATATATCATGACTTATAATATATATATTTATATGCTATAACCAAATTTGACTTGATCACCATGTTTAAAATATTTTAAAGACATTTTTCAAAATTTTAGAGATATTTAAACTTATTTTTAATTTTTATGGTTCTTTAAAACTTCAAACCATATAGAATTATAAAAATAATATTCTTCACATATTTTGTTCAAAATTTTTTCAAACAATACAGAATTATAAAAATAAATTTCTTCACATATTTTGTTCAAAATTTTACTTATAATTCATTAAAATATTATTAACACTTCTCGAAAATTTTAAATTAAATTTCAAAGTATTAAAATGTTTATAAAAATAGTAATTTAACACAGTTAAAAATTTTATGATAGGGATACGTAAAAATATATATTTTTAAATAATTATATTTAATATTACAAAATAAAAAGTAATATCTATCCTTTTATTTATAGTTGGGATCATCGACATGTTAGAGGCCTATGTGAAGTCAATGGATATTATGAAAAACTTGGGCCTTGACAAGTCCGATAAGTGCAATGGATGTATCTTTAGTATTGTTTTAATCCAGTAAGAGCAAGCCTAAGACCTCCATAAATGGACCCTTCTTTCAACCCACTTGATGAATCATAAATCTAATCTCTTACAGTTAGAACATATTAACGAACCAGAAAGCTACTCAAGGGGATGGGGTCTTTCACTTAGACTCTGCCCGCCAAAAATAACTTCCAGCAGTTAGATTCTAATACGTGTACACTCCTCATTGGCCAAACCCCCTGTTAAATACTACCTTTCATAGCGTGAGCTCCTCTCCATCTATTATTCATTTTGCAGTCTATTTGCTTAACGAACTTTCCCGCTATTCACAAACAAACCACTGAGAGACAGAGTTAGGGATTTGGCTCAATCATGGAGGATTTCGTGCTTCTTGTTCCAGAGAACAACACCCATCACCAGAATGAAAAGACCATGGAGGACGTTACCATGGAGGAGGTTCTTTCTAATAGCGTCATCGCCAACAACAAGGTTATCGTTGTTTCTGAAGCTTCCCTTCTCTCTACTGCTTCTGGTCCTGTCAAAGTCCCCGAGTCTTCTCCTCTCAAGAGTAGGAAGAATAACGTGATTCAGGTCTCCAACAACAAGCGACCCTTTATCTTCTACCTCAAACTTGCCAAGGTACACATTCATCAAAAGGCTCCGACTTTATTTGATCCTTGGAGTTTTTAGTTGTGGGTTTGTTCCCAAAATCTTAATCTTGGGTTTTCTTGCAGGGATTATGTAAATTAACTTTGATTTCCTGCACAAAAGAAAGTCGTTTTCTTCGTTTTTCATGTTTCTTGTTTGTGTTCTGATGAATTTTATCCTGGTTTGGTTCCTAAAATTGTCCTGGGATAATTGGGGTGCCTTTGGAATGTAGTTCTTCAAGAATATCAGGAAAAGCGTTTGGTGATCAAGAAAATAGGTTCTGTGGCTAATGACTCATATAGTATCAAATGCTTTGGTTTATTTTATTGGTTCCAGTAGACTGGTTACTCTCGTTTGGTTTTAATTAATTATTTGCAAGTTGCGTTATTCTTAAGCTTTCTCATACTTTGTCACGATGTCATCAGTGTGAAGTTTTCTGCTATTCTTGAAGTCATTAGTGTGAAGTGTTATGCTTTTCTCTTAAGTAAGATTCTCTAACTTTGACCTTTCCTTTAACCCAGAGGTACATCAGGCAATACAATGCCGTGGAGCTCAATGCCCTTGGAATGGGTATAACTTCTTTATTCTGGCCTCTTTCCTTTTGTTTATATGCACCTATGCTATGTATCAATCCCCATCTCTAATGGATTCCACCTAACTTTTTGCATCATTTCATATATCCTGAATTCTTCAACTCTTCTTCGTGTTGTGGCCACTTACTTCTGTAATTTGCTGTTTTTCACTTCTTTCAACACTATGTTGCTAAACCATTTTTCTCCTCCAGTGAACTTGTTTGATCTGGGAAATTTCTTAGTTTTGCATTTAGGCTTAATGAAGCATGTTTCTCTGCCTAAATCTATCCCCTCATATTACCAACAGAATGTTTATCTGTTTATTACAGAAAAATAATTGGCAAAAGCAGTATAGCTGATAATAATGTTTGGAAGCTGTTGATGAATAGTTTTCTGTTTCATGATTACCATTCTGAAGTGTTGCAAAGATTGCATTAATTTTCTCTGAAGTTTTCATCTTTTTCCAGTATACATGTTTCATTTTGTTTTGAAACATTTGAAGAGTTCAAGCTACAGAAACTTCTTTTGCGAGGATTGAGTATCCGAACTTATAAACGTAAATTGGTTTCTCAGTTGCATAACCACATTTATCAAACATAACAAATTGTGTTTTTATTCCCTCTTCTTTAGTGTCTAACAGCTTATAGAACAAGTATACTGTGTCATGACTTGTTTTCTTATCAAACTCAGCTATTCCTACTGTCATCACGATTTCTGAGATTTTGAAACGCAATGGACTGGCAATCCAGAAGAGTAAGAAAATCATAACCTCTTTGTTTCAATTGTACTAACTATCAGTTTTACCTTGGTTTGATTTGATGAAAAGATCATATGTTATTGGATGTCACAACAGAGATTAGGACCTCAACTGTGGACACAAAGGACACTGACAAAGGCCACTTTATTCAGAAGGCTAAGGTAGGTTTAGAATTTTTGTTGTGCATTTCTCCATAACACATGAACCTATTGTTTATAAGTACTTTCTTATCACAAGCAGATTGAGATTGTTCTGGAGAAGGCTGATGAACTCGACATGATCAATGCTGATGCACCATCAACTGAGGCTGTTGATTGAACTGCAGAATTCTATTGCAATTTTAAACGTGAACTTGCTATTTGTTCAGTCTAAAAGAAGCTGAGAGTAGCCAAGTAATTGGGGTGGTCCAATTAGTGCTTCTAAGGATCCTGTACCTGTATCTGAGATAGCATCTAAATGCTTTCTTTCACTCATTGTCAATTCATGGTCAAATTTTCTTTTGCTGTTCCTTTCAGACAAGACTTTAACTGGAAAAAAGTTCTTCACAAACACGGAAGCCCTTTTTTCTGTCACTCATTAGCATTACTATTTTCTTCTCTAGCTCCAATTTGAGTGCACACTACCTGATCCAACTGTACCAACATCTATGCTGTTTCCCAATGAGTCCATCGACACAGCTTGTGCTCTGATATTCCTGCGGAAAGTGACGCATAGAGCAGCACTAAGCATTTCTCCAATCAATATATTCAGCTAACAATTAACAAATGCCCCTGAACCATTTGGTCCTTATTACGTCAGACCAATACACTTTAACATTACCATCTACATGAAACCTAACTAATATCTTTAAATCCCAATTTCGTTGAACTTACAAAAATCATGCTTGTTGCTACCAAGTTCACTGGATAAGTGGCGGTAAATTGAAAAACCAACCCAAAGAAAGACTAAAGAAGAGAAGCGGAGAAGTTTAAGAGAGTTTTTAGATGCGGAGAAGAACCCAACAAAGCCGAAGTAATGGCTAAAAGCCCAAAACGATGCGTTGGTTTCATCGAGGGAAAACAAAAAAGAAAAAAGACCAACATCAATAAGGTATTGTTAAATTACGAAGATAACCTTTCCTGGCTCGTCTTTAACAACAGAAAGCAAGAAAAAGGGAGAGGTAGAACGCCACTGAAGGTGCTTTCAGAAACTGAGTACTGATACAACGTATTAAAGTGATCTCCATTTTAGTTGAATAAAGATGAATGCTTGGAAGTCTCAAAAGGTTCGTATGAATACAAAATCCCAATCAATCAGATTGGCAGCGTGAGGTTTTTGGGATTTGGGGAAGAAATCAACAAGGCAGCACCGTAAAGATTCGATCTTTATCGATGGTAAGAACAGTTTATTCAAAAATTATCCCACTTTTGCGTCAAGCCCCACATAGAAATTCTCGATACGTTTGTACCCAGATACTTAAGTTCCATGAAGAACCTAGCAACGAAGAGATTAAGCCAAATCAAAATGTTGAAGTTTCTCGACCCCGTAGTATCCGCTCTCTTTGTAAACAAGGGTTGGCACTCGAAGCTTTTGAGTTGTTGTTGAAGCAGAAGGAGACTAAAGGGTGCCCATCAATGAGGACCTGGAATTCGGTTTTGCATTGTTGTTTAAAGGTTAAGAGGATTGATCTTGTTTGGGAATTATACAATGAGATGGTGCAATCCGGTGTTTTGGCAGAGGTTCATGGCAACACTGTGGGGTACTTGATTCGTGCATTTTGCATGGAAGGCAAGTTAGAGGAAGGCTATCAACTCTTTAGACAGGTTCTGAATGTCGGATTGATCCCAGGTAAACGTGTTTATGATAAATTGATACGTGGGTTTAGTGAGAAGGGGTATTTTGTTAGAGTATCCCAACTTTTTAATTCAATGATTGCTAGGAATCATGTTCCAGATATGTATACTTATCATGAAGTTATATATGGCCTTTGCAAGAGAAATATGTATGTTGAAGCTTTAAATATTTTCAGTGACCTTAAGGCTAGAGGGTACAACCCAAATGTAGCAATATATTCGACCATTATTCATGGCCTTTGTCGGGTTGGAATGCTTGCTGATGCTAGGAAGCTTTGGTCTGAAATGTCTGAGCAGGAAATTCTTCCAAACGCTTATACTTATAATACACTTATCTTCGGTTATTGTAAAATTGGCGATTTTGATGAGGTTATGAAGCTGTATAAGGAGATGTGCGATAGAGGGTATGGTGAAACAACTATCAGCTACCGCATAATAATAACAGGTTTATGTTTGCATGGAAGGATGAATGAAGCTCTTGAATTGTTTGAAGAAATGCCCAAGAAAGGAGTTGCTCGTGATATTGACATATATAACATCATGATTCGAGGCTTTTGCAAGGAGGGGAGGTTGGTTGAGAGTAAAAATGTACTAGAAGAACTACTAAATCAAGGTTTACAACCATCGACTCTCTCGTATACTCCACTCATTGAAAAATTTTGTGAAAGAGGGGAGATGCAAGAAGCGAAAAACTTGTTCGATGATATGTATGAAAGGCGTTTGAAACCACATTCATTTTCTTTCAACTGTTTCATTACTGCATTGTGTGCACATGGATATCTAACAGAGGGTGTGAAATGGTTAGTTGCAATGTTGGAGGAGCAGTTGAAACCGCAGCAGAGGACTTTTGAGGAAGTGGTTCGGTGTTTGCTACAAAGTGATATGCTTGATGACTCTCTACTTGTTCTGGGTCTCATGCTTGAGACAGGTTATACCTTTGAGGAAGATCTATGCCATTTCCTGGTAAGTAAATTTTGCAGTGAGAATCCACTTGATGATACATACCTAGATGAGATTATGGAACGAGGTTAAGCCGAGTCGATATCGCATTAAGCTTTTCGAATGCTTCTGTATATGTGCTAGAAAGTAGCAATTCCTTGAATTTCTCTTCATTTGCAATTGACTAGCTTAATTTTTTCACAGGTTTCATGACTTGCACTCTTGTAACTCATAGATGCACTCAATTTTTATCTGGACCTATAAATTTAATTGCCATTAATTACTGACAGAATTGTGAAGGAGAAGTTGTGAAATGCTGTTGCTTTTTGCTATAAATCCTTCTTTAAGAATTGAGTTTTTGAACTATGAAAATTTGCATAAAGAGAAATTGTATATAGCTCCCGAGGTGTCAGGCAAGCTTATCTAGATGGATATAAGAGTTAATTACAATTAGACTCCTGATTATTTTTATTTTTATTTTATAAAATTGTTATTTACTTTTATAACATTGATTAACTATCTCATTACTCTTTCTATTATATTTCATTAATTTTTCGTTTATTCATAATTCTAAAATGAAGTTGTTTTAAAATTTAAAAAATTTAAATTATATTGTTTTAGATAAAAAAATATATGAAAAACTAATGATATATGATAAAAAAATTATATGATAGTTAAATAATATTATTGAAAGGTAAATAATAAAATTTTAAAATATGATAATTAAAATGAAAAAAAGTCAAATTATAGGGGAATCCCATTGTATTTATTTTTAAATATATTAATTCCCCAAAAAGATGAAATGTTTCTCCGTCAAACTACAAACTCACAGATTAGTTATTTTTTTATGATCACCAATGTCAATAGTCAAAAGTCACGACTCTTCTTTTCACATATTGACTTGAATATCAAGCATTTGAATATTAATTTTAAATTACATTGTTTTAGAATAAAAAATGAAAAGCTATCGGAATATAATGGAAAAGTTATGTGATACTTAAACAACATTATTAACAGATAAACAATAATTTTTTAAAATAAGATAATTAAAATGAACAAAATCAATAATTAAAATGAACGAAATCAAATTATACCAGAATCTTATTATATTTATTTTTAAATATATTAATTTTCCAAAAAGGTGAAATAGTTCTTCATTAAACTTTACATATCATACATTTTTTTAATGATCATCAATGTCAATAGTCAAATGTCACAAATGTTTTTTACACATGTACTTGAATATCAAGCATTTGAAATTATAAGAGAACCTCATTGTAATTATTCTTAAATATACTAAAAAGTTGAAATGATTCTCTATTAATCTAAGAACTCTATAGATCATATATTTTTTGTATGATCGTCAATGTCAATGGTCAAACTTTAAATTACATCGTGTTTAGAATAAAAAATGAAAAACTAACGAAATATATAAAAAAAAAGTTATGTGATACTTAAACAACATTATTGAAAGATAAACAATAATTTTTTAAAATAAGATAATTAAAATGAACAAAATCAAATAATAACATAATCTCATTATATTTATTTTTAAATGTATTAATTTTCCAAAAAGATGAAATGATTCTTCATTAAACTTTACAAATCATAATTTTTTTTTAATGATCATCAATGTCAATAGCCAAATGTCACAACTCTTCTTTACACATGTTGACTTGAATATCAAGCATTTGAAATTATAAGAGAACCTTATTGTATGTATTCTTAAATATAATGATTGTCCAAAAAGTTGAAATGATTCTCTATTAATCTAAGAACCCTATAAATCATATATATTTTTTGTATGATCGTCAATGTCAATGGTCAAATCTCAAATGTCTTCTTCCCGCATTTTGACTTGAACAGCAGGCATAAATTCAAATATGATAGGGTACATTCATTATTCCATTGCGTGTAAATAGGGGAAAAGTATGCCATCACTCCTTTCTCTCAAGCCGGATAACAACTCCTCCCTAGCCTTAAAAAGAGATTATATATTATGATTGAAAAAAACAATAATCCCCTTATTTATATTTACATTATTAGGACTTGGTCTTAGGACAAGAATTATTATCATTTTTCATTCCACTGGAGGCTAAGAGTGGGCCATTGTAGTTTTTTTAACTGTGAATTTATTGATTTATCTTTGGCCTTTAATTATTAAATTTCATATTTCAGCCATTTATATAAAAAATTTGCAGCTCCTCATCAATGCAAAAAGTCTCGAGCTAATTGCATTTACAGTAAATTATCAAAACTCAAAAATCCTTTTCAACTGCTGTAGAATTTTATTTTTCTATTTTCTTCTTTTTTCAATTCCTTCTATTTCTTTTTGTTAAAACATTTGAGAAAGTAATGTTCATTTTTGGTTAACACTAATAATTAAGGACTGTTACTAATTTTAAGAATTTGATAGTGTTTCATGATTAATACCATATAAAACATCATATGTTTTGCTGGACAAATCAAGTTAAATAATGCATAAAGAAAGTTGTCAAGCAAACAATAAAAATTCTGAAGAATAGAAAGCAAAAGTTCCAATCTTTTTCTAGTTTTTAAAATTACAAAAAAATACAAAATCTATGTTCCTTTTTTAATAATTTAAAAAATTCTCCAATTTTCCAAAACCTCAAGAGGACCAAGACTTTTTTTGGATAAAGACCAAGACTTTCATATATACAACATCAAAATCGATTTTCCTTTGTTCCACTAAAAATATTATCCAGTAGGAATAAACAAATTAATTTAACATTGAATGTCCCTTCAAAGTAATCGTAAAATTTGATCAATTTAAAAATGAAATTAGAATATACTGATATAAATTTTGTTTTGTTGATTGACTTTTTACACAGTTTTGAAATACATTATCGGTGTACGATTCATATCTCAAAATTATGTGCTAGTCTAATTGAGGAAAAAAAAGTCTAATTTACTTAGTCAAAGCTTCTTAATAAGCGAAAGAATAAGTGTCAAACAAGAAGATTATCGTGTGTGAATCTGCAATTTAAATATAATATTCATTTGATCCAAATCAGTATATAACAAATTTAGGAACGCTATTTTCTCAATGTGGGTGGAAATTAATGCTGTTAATTCCCAATCATTTGTTAGTTTTTAAAATTAAAAAAAATACAAAATATAAACTTGTCTTTTAGTAGTTAAATTTTTTTTTCTAATTTTCCGAAACACAAGAGAATCAGGACTTTTAAAAAATAATTGTTTGTTCCTTCAAAACAACCGTGAAATTTGGTCACTTTTAAAATAAAATTAATGTAAATTTTATTTTATTAATTAAGATCACATTTAGTATTATTTCTCGTTTTTCCTTTTTATTTTTATTTTTGTGTATGAATATTAATTTATGTAATATTATTATTAATTTCTGTGTTATTTTTTAAATTTTTATACTGTATTAATATGTTATCTTTTTTAATTTTTGTATTTTTAAAAATAAGAAACAAATATATAATATGTAATACGAACTAGTATCTCAAAAATATGTGCCATTCTAATTCAGGAAAATAAAAAATCTAATTTTACTTAGTCAAAGCTAGTTAATAACCAAAAGAATGAGTGTCAAACAAGAAGAAGAAGAAAATAGTGTGTTCAAATCTGTAATTTAAATATAATATTCATTTGATCCAAAATCAGTACATAGTAAATTTAACGTGAGTGGAAATTCGTATTTGTTAATTCCCACTTTCGCGTCTCATGCAGGAAACGTTCAAACGCGTTCTTTTATTCATTCGTTGCTAGCTGTTTAATTTTTACTTCATTGAAGAATATTAAAGATTGGAATTTTTGACTTAGTTTTAGTCGTACAAGGACTAACCTTTCTTTAATTAAAGTTGTAGTTGAAACCAAAGTCATGTTGGTACTCCTTGATTCCATCTTCAATTACAATACGCAATTTTCAGATAATTCGATTTCTTTGTACAAGCATTAGCATCCGTGTGTTTGAGTCATTTTCCACTAAAGCCATCGAAATGGAATACAAATTGGATTCAAAGAAGAGAAACAAGTCGTAATAATATTCCAATCTTGATGATATCGGTATAATTCGCAATCTAACGTAAATGATATCATACAAATTGACTTAAAATTAAATGATTGAATTGATTTAACCGAAATGATACATGCCGAAGGTGCCTCTACTCTCATAACTTTGGAAAAGTTATTGCAGTCCTCTTTTGTCTACGTCCCCGATTTTCATGAACAAACATGTCTTACATAAAAATTACCAAAGTTTCATTTTTTTTTTCAATAAGGTTGTCTGACTTGAGGACAGCTTTTGTCATCTAATTTATTTCCCGTTTTAGCTTCACGTCGATTGAAACAACATATTGCGAAACTGTATAGAAAGAGCATTTTACATGTATAAGTTCAAGTAATTTACATAGTTTCTCTTCATTACAAAAAACAGAAAAGGTTAACAGATGAAAAAATTGTAGTATAAAAATGAAATAACAGAATGAAATAAAGGCTATAATCGCGAGCAGAGTATCAGTCTTGTGTATCGAATTCAATCATCAGAAGAAATGCGTCCACCTGGAGAAAAGCTTTCTTGTCTCTGATTCTGGAGCATGAAATCAGAAATCCTGTGTTCAAGAGATTCAATCTTCAGTTCTGGTTGGTAGCGGCCACTCCAAAAGGAACCACGAACCGAGGATAGGCACCGGCTCGAGGCAAAGCATTACCGGCGAAGTTCATTTGGTTAACAGTATTTGGGCAGCCTGAACCACCACTACCAGGAATGTAAGTGCAGCCTGAAGACCCTGAAGAGCCCTCGCTCCCTCTCTGAAGAACCTCCATTCCAAGCTCTTTATTGATCCAGTGGTCTTTATTTAGTATTCTGCTACCTTTGCATGGCTGCGCATGCAAACAGAGCACCACACAAGCTGCCAGAACAATTATTTTGTGTAGAGACCTCATGATGGCTTTTTGGTTTCTTCAAGGAAAATTATGGAGAGCTTCAAGGAGGATGAAGAGGGTATTTATAGTGACAATCTCTGAAGGTTTAGATAACTATTTTAATAGCTGAAAGATGTGGACTGTTGACTACAAGGCTTGTTCTTAGTATTTTCCTCACACAAAGTGTCAGCAGATTGAATAGGTCAACAAGGAAGACAGAATGGTATATTTTTATTTTTATTTTCTGAGCTTGGATCCCAAGGTTTTCCATTTGACTTGGTTATTCTTGTGTAAATAATTAAACAAAATCTTTGTAGATAAGTAACTGGATGAAGGGGAATGAAGCTGTGTTTAGAACAATAAATTAAGTAAGAAGAGTTCGATTGTTTCTTAATATCATCCCAAGGTTTGGTTGTTCTTTGGTGGGAGAGGAAACTTCAAGGGAATTAAGCTTTGAATGTCGGGGAAAGTTGAGCAGAAGATGACCCGGGTTAGGCTAAATGCGAAATGGGAGGAGGTGAAATCATCGGATAAGTATTAAGTCATCTCCCATAAATTATTTATAAATCAATTCTATTCATTCAAATAAGAAATTGTAGAATTAGCTTAATGCGGGTAATAATTGTCTAGGACAATTCTGTTAGTGTTAGATAAACACCTACTTAAAGAAGCTGACGTACGTGCAACTCCAAGGCACTTTCTACGGATAATAAGAAAAAAAAAAGAGAGAGGGTAAATATATTAAACCGGCTCTCATTTGAATATTTTTATTTTAATCTTTATATTTTAAAAACAATAATTTATTCCATTTCGTATTATTTAAAGATCAAACAACTTGTTTGGTCATATACTATTAATTTTTCATATATTTTTACGTAAAACGACATTATAATAAAATTTTAAATTTTAATAAAATTTTAAAATTATAAATAGATGATAAATTAACAAAATATGATAGAGAAAATTATATGATAGTTACATAATAATATAAATAATAATTTTTAAAATAAAAAAATCAAACTTCAAGGAATTTCAATATCATTAAAGCAAAAACTTCTACCTACCATTTCCATGAATACGAATAATAAATGATGTCGTTAGTCTTATATAGATTTTAAAAGAGGAAGGTGAATTAGATATTTAAAATTTTTTTTCTAAATTATATAATTTAATTTTTAAGAATAACTCATTACTTTCTTTTCTAAGGTTAAGGAATAACCTCATAATATTTTTCTTTTACGACTCAAGAATAACCATTACATAAAATTCATTCTTAATCTTTCGATCCCACAAGTTCTTCAACTCATAAACACCTTCACAAAATACCACTCTTTTGACTTACCAAGGTGTTTAGGAAATCACACAATATTTAAGAATCAATGCACACAAATAAACCTAAAACTTAGACATGTTTAATTAGGTTGTGAGTTTTAATTTTTTGTTGTGGTTGTTGTGGTTGTTGTATTAGGTATTGTGTTTTCTTTTTCGATTTCTATACTGTATTAATGTGTTTTCTTTATCGATTTTTGTGTTTAGAAAAATAGGAAACGAAAACCAAAAACTAAAGTATAACTAAACACTTTAATTTCTTTGTATAGATCTTTGAACTTCATATAAACTCAAATACAATGCTCAAAACACATTAATTTCTTTGTATAGATCTTTCATAATATTTCTCATGTCAAACACAACACGTACAACACATTTATACCAAAAAATTTCAATATCCCATTACATGACATTATATAATGTTTATTAGTTTATCTGTTGCAAAATCTGACTGTTATCTAACATTTGGTTCATTTTTCACTTAGAACAGTTGGAATGATTTCCAACCTTTATTGGACCAGACATTGGTCAAATGAACTTTATTGGTCGGTCAATCGACCTTAATCTTAGGTTGAGTCTCTTGACCCATTCTCAGCCTAAATTAAACCAAACTTAACTTATTCTTAATCTAATCCAACTTATTTTAATACAAGCCAATTAATATGAAATATATCTTAACATATATTACATAATTTAACATAACCAAATATATTTATCTTACTAAAATACCTTAACACATTAATCTAATCAATTTCAATCATCTTATTAGTTAATCACATACATAACCAATTCATAAAACTCCAAGTAACATGCATACTTAACCAATAATCCAATTTATACAACAAACATGACTTATCTCATAAATCAATACAATTTTATGAAATTATTAATTTATTAATCATACCAATTTATTCATTCATTTATTCAAACCTTAACCAATTTAATCATCACATATATTAATGCAATACCGTACAAGCATTCATTTATATATCAAGAGGTTTTCCACATACAACAAACACATATATCACCTCTTAATTATGCATCTTATATGAAAATACTAGATATGAATTCATATGCATAATTGAACCCTTAGACACTATAGAGAGACCAAAGATGACTTACATAAAGACTCCCTTATAGTAAGCTATCAAATTCTACTCTTAAATTTAATCTTCTATCTACTTCTTGCCTTATCACCTTTGTCTTCATACAATTTTAACATCCTTCAACATAGCCTTTCAAACATGCTCTTTAACTTAAAGGCTCTATAATCATACACTTCAAATTTTTACCAAATACTTCATAATTTATTTTCATCAAACCTATCTTATCATAAAATATAGCAAACTTAAAAATGCATTAGCAAAACCATTTTATCATCAAAACCCTTGATTAAAAAATCTTTCCGTTTTTTATGATGACAAAACCATGTGACATTAGACATATATAAACATGCAAATTATATAAACAAACCAAACTACACATGTATGCAAACATCATATATAAGCAAAACATTTGCTATCCTTTTCTAATATTACATATATCATTCTCCCCCTTTTTTAATTATCAAAAAGTACAAAAAAGTATAAAAGTTGAATACCAATACAAAACAAGTCACATATGAACGACATAACACTCTAGTAACAATATTTAAACACAAATTATATAAAAGGGATACAAGCATCTTCTACCTTTATACTAAACAAAATTTTTTAAATAGCACCCATGAATTTTCAAAACATCATTGAAAATTTTTCCTTAAAAACACTCCCCCTTCCCTCAATAAAACATACTAAGAAAAAATCAACCTATCATGTCATAAAAATACTTAAAGAAGGAACTGTGAATCAAATCTCATTTCAACAATAAACTAATCATCAAAACTGATACCAATTGTTGTTAAAAGAGAGAATAATACTAAAAAATCACATATTTGATACCAATCTTATTGAAGTGGGACTTATCTATACTAATTGTTAAAAAAAATATGATATTAATTGTTAGAAAACAAAACTTGATACCAATTATTGATATCTTTTTTCAAAGAAAACCTATTTTCAAAACAAGATATTATTGTTAACAAAACCATTAACCTATACCAATTGTTGATACCAATTATTGAAAAATGAATTGTTGATATCAATTGTAATAAAGAAACAATGTAAACTAATTATTGATACCAATTAATTATAATAAGATAAATATATCACAATACCAGTTATTAATAATACTAAAAAAACAAACATATATTGTAAATCATCATCAACTATTACCAATCAACACATGAGATATCACTTACAAATACCAAAAACAAATACTCCACCTTGGTACATAATTAAAAGTAATTAAATAACAAAAAAAATCAAATTAACACTACAACATCTTAGACAAGATACATATAATCTCATGATACTGGTGTGTGTTGTCACCTACAATCAAATATAAAAAGAAGCCAATTTCGTGCAACACAAATTAATGTAATAGTGGAAAGTAGGGATTGTTCTCATAAAGAATTTAGAAGTTAGTAGTTACGCAATAAAAAGAGAGTTTTTAAATTGTGAATTAAACATAATTTAAATTAAATACTAAATTGAAAAATAGCTAATAACAAAAAAAATGTGAATTTAACAATTAATAGGAATAAATCTTGGTTTTCGGTCTCCTTTGTTATTGAACTTGCATTGATCATCAACACTAAAAAGAATCAATTTATTACTTAAGTATTCGTCTTAGTAATTTTATTTATCTATTTTCTCTTATGTTTAGTTAATCAAAAAGTGCATTCGCCTTAACCTTTATTAATTAATAACCTGGATACGATCTCATATTTAATTAATTAATAACTTTACGAATTAAGAAAACTGACGAACTAAACAACATACATACGATGTATATTTAGCCTAGAAAATTATTTTCCTAAAATCAAGTCCCTAACGTAGTAGACAAAAATCCTAATTGCTATTTTTTATTAAAAGAATTGAACGTCAACTTGTTTAATCTAGCAATTAATTGAAATAAAATCATAAACTAGTTGCACACCTAGCTGTAAAATCAAACAATCAAAGAATAACCCAGAAAAATAATTATCATTTGACGAATATATCGATTCAAATAAAAAACAAGGGTCTCACAATATTTATAATTCAATAACTAGGATTCGAAAACCAAGAAATAAAAAGTTTGTTACCTAATATAATAAAAAATCCTCCTAACTAATGTTTTCTTGATTTTCTGTGTTATAACTTCTTTTCTGTATTTTCTGCTGCTCACGTCCTTCTTTCCTTGGACGTTCTGCCTTGTTCTTTCTTTTTGTTGCTGCACTTGGTTTCCTTCTTCTGGACATCTATTCTATTTTTCTGTTGCAGCTAAGTGCAATTTTTTTCTTGCTTTGGACATGTTCATTTTGGTGGCTGCCTCATCTCCTCTTATGGATGTGTCTTTCTTTTCTTTTTTTTGTGCAGCCTTCCTTTTGCAGCCATGCATGTTGCTTTTTACTTCTTGGTACAGGTCCCTTTTTCTTCGGTTTTTGGCAGCCCACTTCTTTGTTTAAGCTCTTTTCTAGCTTGGTTTTTAAATAGCCCATGAATTTTTCTTTTGGAGCCCAAATTTTCTTCTTTTGGTTTCTAGCCCAAATCCCCTTTTCTGTTAGATAGGCCCCCATTCTCACTGATTCTGTAGCTTTTAAATAAAAGGCCAAAGCCCAAAATGAATTCTCTACAAATTCTGCTGTTCATTATCTTGAAGGCATCATTGCACGAGGCCATGTCCAATCAAATCCAACCCCTTGATTCAGCTTCTCTTATTCCAAAAAATTCTGCAATTCTTGGCATTTAAATCAAAACTACACCCTGATATAAAACAAGACTAAATTCCATTAGGTATAGATTCAAACTTAAAAAACAAAGAAATAAAACACACAAAAATAAAGAAAATAAAGACACTAACAAACTCCCCCACACTTACCTTTTGCCCGCCCTCAAAGAAATTAAATACAACCATCAAATTCTATCAATTCGATTTCATAGAAGCTAATCACATGCAATCATTCGAAATTTAGCCACTTGAATGTAAAGTTACTACACACATCCTGACTAGTTTTCATCGGTATACATAAACAAACTCAACTTATGATACTATCATTCAAAGACAAGCATAAACTCACACTAGATTTTCCTCACGGGATTCACTCATTTCACTTAAGTGTTTATAGGTTGGTGTTTCACTCAATGTCTTTTAATGCAAATATTCTACCATATGCTTGCTTTTTCACCAACTTTTCACCACTTGAAATACAAACATGCACAAATCAAAAGGGTTTTATTAAAGGTTGTATTTGGCTATAG
>JAOXYD010000136.1:29169572-29184358 GCA_028565735.1 Pinacopodium congolense | reverse complement strand
GTGACTATTGTAAGCAAATTCGATGAGTAGCATATATTGATGTCAAGCTCCCTGAAACTCCAAAACGCATGCTCTGAGCATATCCTCTACAGTCCGGATAGTCATCTCACTCTATCCATCTATCTAGGGATGAAATGCCATACTGACGTTAAGCTTAGTACCCATGACTCTCTGTCCTCTACCTCAAAATCTAGAGGTGAATCCGGGATCCCTATCAGACACAATAAACACTAGGACACCATGAAGCTTAGCTACTTTACTGACATACCTTTGGGCCAACTGATTGAGTGTACTACTTTCTCTCATAAGTAGGAAATGGGTCGACTTTGTCAGTCTATCCACAATGACCCAAATAGTCTCATGCTATCTTAAAGTCCTCGGTAAGCCCATAATGAAATCCATAGCGATCTTCTCCCATTTTTACTCCGAAATAGGCAATGACTACAGTTTCCCCACCAGAACTTGATGCTCAGCCTTTATCTGCTGACATGTGAATCACTTAGCTATGAATTCTGCCACCTTCTTTTTTAACCTGGGACACTAGAAGTGTTGTTTTAGCTCATTGTACATCTTGGTAATACCAAGATGCATGGCATAGGTTGCTGTGAGAGATTCCTTTAATATCTCTCTCCTCAGATCATCCACATCAAGCACACATATCCAGTGTCTCATATACAGTATACCATCCCTCAACTTAAAGTTAGAAATGGGATCCTACTGTAGCTTCTCAATCATCTTCACAAACTATGGATCTTTGTCCTGAGCCATACTAATCCTCTGATGTAACAGTGGCTTGAGCTTCAAAGTAGCCACTAAAGCTTCACTCTGGCCCACATTCAATTCCACATTTAGAGCCCTCAACTGGCCAAACTAGGTACTCTCGATGCCTAAATCTAAACCACAGGACTATGTGACTTTCTACTCAAGGCATCTGCTACCATACTAGCTTTTCCCGAATGGTATTCAATGGTGCAATCATAATCTTTCAACAGTTCAATCCACCTACTTTGTCTTAAGTTTAACTCCTTCTAGGGCAACAAATATTTCAGGCTCTTATGATTAGTAAAGACCTTAAATGTCTCACCATATAGGTAATGCCCTCATATCTTCAAGACAACGACCACTGCAGCAAGCTCCAGATCAAAGACTGGATAATTGAGTTCATGATGATTCAACTGCCTTGAAGCATAAGCAACAACTCTACCCTGCTATATCCGAACACAGCCTAGCCCTTGATGTGAGGCATCGCTGTATACTACAAAACCTTTAGATCTTGATGGAATTTTCAACACTGGTGCTGTAGTCAACTGGTGTTTTAATTCCTCGAAACTCCTTTAGCTCTCCTCAATCCATTTGAAAGGTACATTTTTATTTAGAAGCTTTGTCAAAGGAACTGCAATCAATAGGAACCCTTCAACAAACCTCTGGTAGTATCCAACTAATTCAAGGAAACTCTGAATCTCACTGCTACCACCTTCCCCGAATCCACCTGTATACCCTGACTAGATACTATGTGATACAAAAATATCACTTGATCAAACCAAAATTCACATTTGTTGAATTTGGCATAAAGTTGGTTTTCCCGCACAGTCTGTAACACCATCCTCAAGTGGTTTGAATGCTTCTCTCGACTCCTCGAATACACCAGAATATCATCAATAAATACATGAAAAATCGATCCAAATAAGGCTGGAAAACCATATTCATTAAGGCACTGTTGGTGCATTCGTCAACCTAAACGACATCACCAGAAACTCAAAGTACCCATATAGGGTTTTAAACGCATTCTTTGGCACATCAACTTCAGCAATTCCCACCTTGAATCTGCCCTTGGCCGGCACTGCCACCTTCTTCTTCTTCCTCTAAGGGCAATCTTTCATAGGTTGCATTAGCAAATGTTGCAGCAATCACCATGACCGGACCTGCTGCGATTAAAGATCCCACCACGCTTCCTCCCACCACTTGTCCTTGCCCTCCAGCTAGGTACACCGTCAGTCCAGTGGAACCAGGGGGTGCCGGTCCAGGAAGAAATGCCCCTGTTAGGGATAAAATCTCAAACCTGCCATGAAGTGCCACCACCGCACCGGGTGCTGTGGGCTGCCTTAGGGTTACGTTGGCCACGGAGCCACTGCCGCTGAGTACGCAAACCCCTCGCTGACGTCTACGTGCGAATTGTGCCACGCTTTCCGCTACATCTGCTCCGCCGGCAACTTCCATCAAGTGGCTCCGGAGAGCATTAGGGCTATCTCGAGTCACGAAAATGGGTGGTTTTGGCCTGTTTTTGGACCCCGGTGGTCGGCCACGTGGTCTCCGGATAACCTCAACAGCACCCTCCTTCGGCTCATCGCTTGTCTCTCTGTCTTCATCATCATCTCCTTGGCCACCACTTCTATTGCTAGTTTCGTTGATGGAGATTTCCAGGTTGGATTTGCTTAAAGGTGATGAATTTGATGTTGGATCAAGGACTGAGAGACCCACTTGACCTGTCCACCAAGGATTAGCCATGGCTGGAAATTCTGGTAACACTACAGGTTTTTATGAGAAGGGAAAGGCAAGACTGAATCTTTGATTGCGGTTTTGTTCGTTTTGAGTAGTTGAGATCAGGTAATCAAAGTCAAGCCAAGATTTTGCAACAGGTGAGAGAGAGGGCTCTACGTGAAGGTTGGTGTTACAGAAGATTGAAGAGAGAGAAAGAGAGAGTGATTAGACAAAGAGGATAAAGCACTGAGTAGAGAGAAGAGAGAATTAGATGCAATTGCTTATGGAATCAAGTAAAGAGAAATAAAGGAAAAGAACCCGTTTTAACTGGTGAAGGTGAGGAGATCTTAATTAACAGAAATCAGAAACAAAGAACAGATGCAAAAGTCCCCCAGCAGAGAATCATCTGCCAAGCAGAAGGAAGGAAGAATAAGCACACTGACGAGAGAAAGAGAGACAGAGAGAGAGAGAGAGAGAGAGAGAGGGGATGTTTTTGTACTATAAAATGATTGAACAAAACAGTCCCGGGGGTCACCACAACAACGATTGATGGATAAGATCAAGTGTCTGAATTTTCCAACATATTGAATGTTCTGCTGTGATTTTGGGAGCTTAAAAAGTTTATTACATGGCTATGTTACTTATGTAGTATATATTTGGATTTTAATAGTATAAGTATGAAAAAAAGGCAGCCATACAAGTAATCTCTTCTTTTAGAGGTCATTGAAATTAGGGTTTTCGTGGGTTAGCGTGCGCGTGGGCAGGTGGGAAGCACGTCGTTTTCTCCATCCCCCAGCATTTCTATGTCACGTAAGACAGAGAGACAGCGGAGCTGAGTGTAAAACTTATTAGTCTCTGGTCTTTTTTTTCTCAATGGACTTCCTCAAAGACCCGCGCTTTTATTTGTCATCTTATGCGGCTAATTAAAAAAAAAACTTCTAAATTATGACATAAAGTACCATAATAATAATAATACACTATTATTCAAATTATTTCTACTTATTTTAAAGTATTTGTTCATCTATAAAAAATAATTTAAATAATATCAACAATTATAACTAAATATTTTTCTTAAAAATTATAACTAAAAAGAGTAATTTAAAAAGCTATCCTTTTCTATTCACAAAGAGTTGTTGGTATGGACAGTTGTCAACTTCTATGCCTTCTCCTCCAGGATTCTGACGCGCGCACTTACAGTTGGTAATTAGATTTTGCAAATTACCAATCTATCATTTTCGAGTGCAACCCTGATACGGAATCTGCGGATTAGATCTAAAAATGATTTGTTGGGTTCGAGTTAGTGATAATCAGAAGTCTCGATCTCAAATTTAGGTCAAGCCTCCTATCAATCAAAAAAATTGCAAAGCTCTTACATAAGTAGTATAAAGTTACAAGAAACACAGCTTTTCTTTTATAATTATAAGGCTCTCAATCCTCGTTCCATTTTTTTAACTGTTAAATAGGGGGGGAAAGAAATTCAGATCTCATGCAAAAGATGGCTAGAATATAATTAAGAATACGAAGAGGAATCCGATGGGTCAATACAATCATTTTATGTAACATTTTCTGCTGTTAATGATACTTCTTACCTCACCTCGTATTACGAATATTTTGTAAACTAAGAAAGTAATATAAATTTCTTAATAAATTTGATCATGATTATTAATAAAACTGTTACAATTTTATTCTTTTGTTTTATGCTTCTATTTGTAGTTATTTGAGTGACTTCGGTCGAATTCATGATGAGAAATATAATTACTAGCTAGATCGATTAGTACATAGAAATGTTAATTTATATTTAGTTATCTTACAATCCTATTCATATTTAGTTTATAATTGAATGATAAAAAACAAAACAAGGGCCTAGGGAGCTATAAAAGAGTAAGAAAAGAATCCAAGGCGCTTAAAATAGTAGTCCAGGAGAGGACATTCAATTAGTAAAGGAGACATTTAAATTAAGATTCTTGTCTAAGTGATATGCCATAAATTATATACAATCGACTAGCTTAGTCCAATGAATTGAATTTTTTTTTTCCCTAGAATTAGATCGTGGTACTTCCTCAGTCAGTCATAAATGGTTTGCACTTTCACCTTCTATCTATTAGAAAGGACTTTCTGTGAGACAAAATAAATAATATACAAGGAATGATTCAAACAAATAGGGCATAATCCTTAAATAGTAACCATTTGGATGTACTGGAGAAGGCTCCTTCTATTGCCAGAGCTATGCTGCCAAAGTTTACTAGTGAAACTCTCATTCAACTTGACCTGTTAGCAGGTATTCAAGTGCCGGACGAAAGAGGCTAAGGTTCAAAATAAAAAAAAAAGTAAAACATTCAGACTCTAATATTTATATTAATATTTAGAACATACTTTAATACTTTAAAATATTCAAATTATATTTTAATATTTTAAAAATATTAAAAAAAATCATAACGTTTTAAAAATATTTAAAAATAACCTTGAATTCAATTTTAAATTAATGTTATTTTTTAATATTTTTAAAACGTTTAAATTCTTTTTAAATTCTTCTAAAACATTAAGGTTTGAATGTTTTAAAACATTAGAATCTAATTTAAATATAGATGAAAAATGTTAGAATTAATATAATACTTTTTGCATTATTTCTTTTTGTGTGATTTCAAGTTGATAAAAAATATTCTACTTACACTTAATATAATTATACAAATGAACATAATGATTTGATTGGTTACTAGATAAAAGACTAGATTAGGCATAGATATAAAAAGAAGATTTCACTTTGTTTCCAAAATTTTTAAACTACTTTTGTAAGTAAAATGTTTCTTTTAATCCCTAAAATTTAAACAATAAACAATTTCTCTCAATTCTCCTTTGCTCTTATTAAGCAAAGGTAATAATTAGCCATCTCACCATTACGGAAAACAAGGGATGGGTGCGAAATACTTTGGCAAAAGTAGCTTAAAAACATCCTGGTAAATGACTTATGCTCAAAACTACTCCAATCTTTTATTGTTTCATAGGAGTTCAATTTGAATTCTGTGCTTCTACAGCGCCAGAGTGTAACTATTGCATCCAGAAATAAAGAATTTTTCTTCCTGATTCTAATACAAATATTGGTTCCCCTGCTTTTTCCATGCATAAGGGCTTAAATCCCAGGTATAAAATCGCTAATTGTGCTCTAGCCAGTTGGCAATATCTGCATTTTTATGTACATATCTTCCCACAAAAAAAACAAAAACGAATAGTTACACAGAAATGTGCCTTATCATGTTTTTTACTTTCTCACAATTGCTTACATGTTTATGTGTTAAAACTAGCAACTCTGTGCAGTCATCAATCCCAGGTATTCTCACAGCACGGGTGTTTTGAAATTCTGAGTTTATCAAATTATCAGGAGAAGATTAGAATCTGTCACAGTCTGCATGCACCTCATTGCATTTCTCTATGGAGCTGGACTTACATGGACATAAGACTTGCATGGGGAGTCATTCCACTTTATCCTTGGGTGTAATACCTAAGGAACCTGCCAAAGTCCGGACAAAAGTTTAATTGACATCAACGGCAAAAATGCGATCAAGCCAAAGAAATGCAGAGCGAGCAAGTCAAGTTTTTACTTGTACACTATGTTTCCCTAAGCCACACCTCTGTAAAGCTTTACAAAATTTCCGTGTTACTTGACATAGACCTTCATACAATGGCAAAGTGAAAGTGTTTTCAGAGAATTTTGGCTTTTTGGTTTTTTCATTACCATTATGACAATTGTGGTCACTAATGATGCTGTATTAGAGATGAAAGGGGATAGAAAAAAGATAATCTCTGTTTCAAATGAATGTTTGTTTGTTGTAGCGAGCACTGCACCAGATTACTTACCTGATCATGTAAAACACTATCATAAAGGTGATAACAAAAAACATTGCAAGGGTACATGTTCTGCGACTTGATTTCTTCTCAAACACCTGCATAGCAAGAACTTATCATTCTCATTCATGTCAAAGTTGCAAAGGAGTCCAATAAAAGCCAAGATGAAGGCAACATAACACACAAATCATGTTAGCATACCATCTTGAATCTATCCATGGTTCCTGACATTATTCCCCTTGAAATGTCCATGCCATTGCCCTGATTTTAAGATGAGGTCCAGTCAAAGAGATGCGGAAAATGTTTCACTTAAACAAGGGGAAACTGTTTAAACAATCCAATTCTCATACCATTCTGTCAAGCATGCGGTTATGACTCTCAACTTCCTCATGTATATCACCTGTTAACTGTGTATAACAGAAACAGATGTCAGTAATTGCCTCAGTTAAGGGAAGGCAACACATATAAGTTAAAATTTTAAGGCATCTACTTTTTCTTGACTTCCTTTCTTCTTTCCATGCTTTCAAAATGAATGACTACTAAATAGCACTACTTAATCCAACAAAACCAAATCTATATCCATTTCTGAAGCAACTATCGGGGTTATCAATGACTACAAGTAAGATCCAATCTTGGCTAGTTCATGCCCCCAAAAATAGAATATTCACAACATGAAATTGCAGTATACTTGTATGTCTGAAAAACGTTTCTGCAGCAAGTACAGAAGAAACTGGATCTAACTAAGGTCATTGTATTGAATCGATTTCTTAAAAGGCACTCTACATTCTAAAAACTGCAAAATGTTAACTTTGAAAAACTCGGGACTTACTCTCTTGAGGAAAACAACCCTGTCTTGCAAAGTGTCCATAGCTCTGTCATTGCCTTGCTCATTAATTTCATGAGAATATGAAGAGGATGCCCTTAGACCACCTTCTTCAAGGCCATCATCAAAGAGACCTGATCGTGAACCACGGTTCTCTCTGCCAGAATTCCCCAAAAACTAATTCGTAATTGAAACAAGCATTTATTTACTCAGAACACAACTATTGCGCCGAAACAACAATACCCATGTTTATAAATAGCAAAAATAACCCAAATAATTCAAGCAATTAATCAAAAGATCCACTCTTTATGCCATGAAATCAATAAGTGATTGCAGATCATTAAGATATTCGAATGGAGAATGCTGTAAATAAGAGGCACTAAAAACAACGAACCTTCGATAACTCATGGGATGGAGAGATTTCCAGTTATCTTCAAGTGGGTTGATGCAAATGTGAAGGCAACGTAAAGGAAAATTATTATGGCGATTTTGAAAAGAAAATGGTGTTTGGGATCGGAGAAAATAAGAGATGGAAACGTTCAAGAAGGAAACCAAGTATGGAAGTTCTAAAAGCCCAATATTATTATTAAAGTTGAGGAGTTTTTATTTTCAAAGCCCAATATTATTATTTTTCAAATAGCCCAATAAATTTTTTTAATTATTCTTTTTACTATTAGAAAATTATAGCATGCAAAAGGAAGTATTATTTTTAAAATATTTTTTCAAATAAGGAGGTATTATTTTTGACACTAGGACCACGCGACTTGGAAGTTACAATTACAATATAAAAAGCTGTGTCCAAAAATTTAAGATCATTTTAATTTAGTTCTTTTTTTTACAATTATAAATTTTAAAAATATCAAAATTTTACTAAAAATTCATGGAATTCTTAATTTTTTAGAATTTCATAATGAAATATGAAAAGATTTTGTTAATAAGAAAATTTATAAACCAAATGAATATTTTAGATTCACTAATAAATCTTCAAACTAATGGATACGTCCTATGATCAAAATTTAGGATGCATGTCTTTATTTAAAATTTTATTTTGTAATTGCCATATTGTACAATACATATTATGAGTATCAAATTTACTCTTAGATTGAGTAAATATTTCTATTGAACTTATTACATCATTAAAGGATTAGAGGAACATATCGTATAACGATTTATTCGTTTTTATTTAGTTTTGGAACTTCAGTATTATAAAAACAAGTTTTAATTCAAAACAAATTTTTTTTAAAGCACTAGAAGTTCAAGGAATTTTTGGCACTTTAAATCACATTGTAATTCATCAAATACTGATGAGATTGTACACAAGAAAATATACTTTAAGCTGCTATAAATTTTTCAACATTTAAAATAAATTTTAACATTTAAAAAATATTTAACAAAGACTACAAAATTTATATAATATTTTAAAAAGACTAATATTTATAAAAGTTTTCACAAATATTTAAATCCCAAATCAAGCCCGAATTCTAGGCTATGTAATATAAGTCTATTAAATAATTACTTCATAAATAACTGTATGTAAAACTTGATAAAAATTAAATTTCTGTTAGTATTACAATTTTTTAAAATATTTTACAAATATTAACATCCTTTTTTTTTTATTTATAGAGATGTCAAAGATAAAATGTACCAAGCTCGAGACGAACCGTTATTGGTTTCATTAATTAGGGTTTGACCCACTACATACAGTGGAGAGCAGATCCAGATCCAGAGGGCTCTTTCTAGTCCTTTTCTTCATTATTATGAATTTTCAACAGTATTAAACCGTATGACCATAAGAGATGGGAGCTTACAAGTCATAACTCAAGCTTGTCTGAATCATGTGAGCCCCATTAGTTAATGTCTTAAGTTCTAGGTAATAATAATAATAATAATGCCATAAAAAAAGGGCTGCTGTTTGAGGTCTAAGTTTACCAGAAGCAGACAATAGCTTTTGGTATGTATCTAACCACTCAACAAATCCGTAGCAGCTCCTTTATTGTCACACTCAATGCGCCCTTCTACCAACTGTAACCTGTTTTAATGCCCACATGACATCAACTGCTCTTATTGCGTTTGATGAAATGCTCTCAGTTTCATGGGCTGAACCTTGAAATTTGCTATGCATAATGTATGTGCCGATTTGTTGTATCAAACGTTATCAGTGTCTGGAGTTCTCAGAACTTGGAACTTTGATAATGTTATCAAGAAGCAACCAAGTTTGAAACATGCGAAGTTAAAAGAACCTCCAAACATTTAGCACTTGTGCTCTAAGTTCCAGGGCTTCGTGTACAGATACTACAGAACATAGTTTCAGGCTTTGCAGGAAACAGAAATCAGACCAGGCTAAACCTGACAGGATCGAGACAGTAAAGCTCATACTTATCACAGATTTCTTCCCACTTCTGTGAACGGTTTAAATTACATCGGCCCGAACATTCATATTACATTAAACCACTAATTTGCAAGAGCTCAGGACAGCTAGGTCAAAGGAAAAGCTGAAACGAAAGATGAAATTTTTGCACACATTATAGGGAAGATGACTTCTTTTGCATATAAAGTAATGAGGTATGTACTTCAAATGTCAAAACTTCCCATACCTGCTGATAAATTACATTAATCAATGCAGGTCTTTAACAAAACAAGATATCCAGTCATAAAGCTCAGAGATGCGAGAGTGTCGTTTGCACGTATTCAAGCTAACATCAGTAAGTCACGACCTATGCTTTACAAGATTGTTTCTGGTAATCAAATTCAACAACATATCAATTAAGAAAAGAAGCTCGGCATTGCAACTGCCATTGCATACAATCTTCAAAATCGAAACTACTTGCGCAGTCCAGTAATGCATTTTGCTGATGTTCGTAGCGACATATGTAATTCAATCCCATGAGAAGCTCGCAAATAGCTGCCTCCGTCTTTTCTCTGTCAGCAAAGTACAATGTCTGAAGCAGAAGAACATTTGTTCTTGATACAATCTGATGTTGCTCAAAATTACGTTCACTCTGCCACCTGATCATGTTATGTGCCAGAGGAGCTAGCCACCTTAGAATCCGATCAAGAGTTTCTTTCCAATCATGGGCAAGAGGAGCATCATATATTGCAAGATTTTTGACATATGACTTCAGATTAGTCTTCAAAGACATTCTCAAGCTTGTTGGTAACATTTGATACAAATCATCACGGGCTTCCTCACCAACTAAATGGGGATAGCGAAGCAGTTTCTCGATAACAATTATAACATTTGCATAATGCAATGCCAATGCAGACCCTCCCAAAGTGGTTGGAGGGGCATAAACAGATGTCCTACTTTTGGAGCCGAACTGGATGCTGCTTGACACACTCGCACACTTGGTTCGTCTTTGATCACCGCTAAAAGGTACACTACTCTGTTGCCAATTAGAAGAGCCTGAATGGCCTACATATTCCTTCTTTAAACCACCATTGGCAACACTACAGCATCCAGAAATTTGGCCAATCCGATCCTCTTTTTCAACAGCACTGTTATGATCATCATCATCGTCAAACCTCGAAGCTGAACTACTCAAACTAAGGCAATCCAGGAAAAGCCTTCCAGGACTAGTCCCACAAGGCAAAATCATATCTTCACCACGAAAGATTTCAACTTCACCTCTTCGTGAATCAATCCTCGGTTTTATACTACTCAACTTTTGCACCACCGCGCCCCTGTCAATTGGCCCCGATCGAAACTCATTACTGCTTCTCCTGCTAACAATCCGTTTAAGTGGCCTTGAAATCAAGTGCTGACGATGACCATCATCAAGATGACCAGAAACCTCCCCATGAGTAGGGAAACAAAAGAATTCACCAACCCCTTCAAAACCCTCCCTACGCAGTACAGATTCTCCAAAAACCATACAAATTCTGGCATAAATTGTGCACACAGTCCTTGCCAGCAACTCCACAGCCTTATCATAGGTCTGATTCCAAAGCGAAATTTCCTTGAGATGCCTAACATCCTGTTTCTGCCAAATCAGTTTCTGCTCGAATGCCCTACGAGTCTCTTCATGTTGGTTGTATTGGAACTTCTTGGTGGACTGTTCCAGTTCATTTAAAACCTCCATTTCATTATACAAATTCAAGGTCGCATTCACATACCTCTCCATCTTCCTGACCATTCCCTCCATATCCTTAACTAAGAAACCCAATTCCCTCACATTAATGACACCACTTGTAATATCAGCATAAACATGCTCAAAACCCTGCAAGGCAGGCTCAGCACACTTCTTGCCTAGCCTGGAAACGACACTAGCGACCTTGTTGAGGTCATCAAGTTTCTCCGCCAGAGCAAGCTCGAGAAGGTAATTCTCGTTGGTAGAGACCAAGTCTTTTACTCCCTCGGACTTGAAGATCTCGGCTTTGAGCTTGGAGATCTCAGAATCCGACAGGGACTTGTGGAGGTGTACTGTTTTGGACATGACAGTAGCAACCTCAAAAGATAGTATGCCAATGGTCTCTTTATCCTTGGCAGACTCGGATCTTTTGAGGCTCCTTTTCCTGTTAGAATAAGCCTCAAGAAGAAATGCGTGCTTGAGATTGCTACTCACCTGGTTGCCCATCTTCAGTATCCAAGGTTCTGCCACCATTTCCGCTGCAACTTGCCCCCAAAAACCGGCTAAAGATCCGAAGTACCCAGATTTCCGGTAAAAATACAGTGCAAGATCCAATCTTTGGAAGGGAGAAGCACCGTACAGTACGAGAACAAGAGTCTTTAATGGGTTTCGTTGGCTATAAGAGAAAGTAAGGAGAGCTAGAGAGGGAAAGAGTGCGCGTGGGGGACATTATAAAGGAAGACGTGGTGAGTGCAATTGATGGTGTGGCAGAGACGAAGGGAAACGTGAAGAAATGAACCTACATAAGATTGAGAAACACCTGCAATTGAAGTGAAGCTCCTTTCAATTTTGTTTTGTAGGAGACCTCTTAGTGGAGCTGGTTTCAGTTTTGATAAAACAAAACAAAAGAAGAAAAAGACTGATTCCTTTGAATAAAAAAGAATGTAAAAAGGAAAAACAAAAAACCATACATAACACCTTGGGGCTTGAGCTGCAATTATACTTAATCCATTATATAAGTGAGCTTCAATAGTAGAGTTACCTTAAATTTGGCCTGACTGTAGCTAGCTAGCTAGCTAGGTCTTGTGGGTGCTCATTGGTCGACTTGAATCATAAAGTTATGTATATGTGGAACTCTGTTTTGGTGACGAGTTATTGACATAAGAGGGTTTGACCTGAGTGAGTTACAGTAAGTTTCAGGTCAACCATCCCACCGGAGCGTTTGACTTTCTTTCAAATTTCTTACACTGGCACTTAACAGGACAATCAAAGTGCAATATTGGCAAAGGGCTTTAGACCCACATCCTGATAACCAATGCATTCATGGCTTCAAATTTTGAATTCAGAGAGTGAGTGCCCAAAAAGGGTAGCCATTTCCACTGAAATAGACTCCTGTCACTGTGTTTCCAAAGTCGTCGTGTACGTTTTTCTTCCTTTCCCATGCACAAAGACTGCAACTTTCTGTTCTTAGCTCAATATTCAATGCTTATGCATTTAATTGCATGTGCGAAAATGTCGTGATTATGCTCAGAACTTAATGAAAAGAACAGTTGGTCTAATCTTTATCCTTCAATTCTCAAAGCCCAATTAAATGCAATTCAACTACTAATCTTGATAATGAAGATTTTAATCCTCATTTAACGTTTTAATTTCATAGAAGCATACGATAATTCATTTGTAATTTTTCACAATAATATCTTTTTTTACACAAGAATCCAGATGTTCACATCATTTATTTTGAATTTATAATTTATACGAAATTATTTGAATTTATAAATATAAGTGTAACATTGTCTCAAATTTTTTAATTTTACCCTAATCCAACCAATCTAAACTTTAATATTACTTGTTTCATGAATATGTTCTTAATTCTCCCTGAACCCTTCAAATGAATCTACGTAACAGACAATGGTGTGGGTTGGTGAATTAGAACTGAATTATTTGATTGTGCTTTATGAGTGTTTTAACCTAGACCATGATTTTCAGTAGCTGGAGAATTTTAATTCTTACCTGCTCCGATACTTTATGTAATGGAATTGAAATAGGTTAGATCATTAAATTACTTGGCCATATCTGACGTCCCTTTCTTTAATGAAAACGCAAGACTTTTTCCTGTTATAGATTATATACACCCCACGAAACGAATATTGGGAGATTTTTTGACTTGAACAAAATATCCGATACGTGCAATTAGAGGAGTTAGTCAAAAGTTAACCAAATAGTGGGAGTTGTTGGCTTTCCATTTCTATATGAAGACAGCGTTAGTTGAGCTAGATATCAACAGAACATGGACTCACATTCTTTATCTCTATAACATGAATTATGGCTATTCCTCGCAAATGTGTTCATTAGAAGTTATTATTGTTAATGTTATTTGATGCTTGTTTGTTATCATTTATTTTTTTATTTTTCTGTTTTTATTTTAAAAAATTGAGAAATTAGATAAAAAAATGCGTTTGATTACATTCTATTTTGTTTTTTATTTTTAAAATTAAAAAAATAAAAATAGGAATAAAGAAATAAGATAATTATATTTTTTTGTGTTTTGAAAATATATTTTATAAACAAATTTTTTTACATTAAATAATTAAGACAATTTATTGATTAATAATGTATTTTTAAGGTATACAAGAATATTTTGATCAAATAATTTAAATTTATTTCATATTTGGTTATTATTATTAAATCATTTTTCATTATAAATTTCAACTAAACATTTTTTGTTTTTTATTTTTTATTATAAATATCAACAAAATATTTTTTATTTTTTTATAAAAAACGAAAACATAAAAATATAAAATAACAATAAAAAAATAGAAGTGATACCAAACGGTCTTTAAATATATAAGTATGTAAGAATAATTTGGATAACATTATTAATGATGACATCATTAAGAGAACTATGTAATTAGGTCCATTTGTGTACTTCAATTATGGAATGAGATTCATCCTCGAACCATGTGTTTCTTGTTAACCAAGTACCTTGTCCCTGAAATTGACCGGTTTAGCAAAACTAGTAATTAAAGCACACAAGGGAAAGACACTTAAAATAAAGATTAGAAGAATCTTCTAATTTCTATAATTTTAAAACTATCGTTGTTCATGCTTGAAGTTGTTTCAAATTTTAACACTTAAATCACTATCTAAATTTCATAAAAAAATATAATTATAATTAAATTTAACATCATGTTTTATATATAAATAATGATTAGAAAAATATCCTATTTTGTACACTAATTGAAATGTTTAAAATTAAAGAAAGAGTAAGTTATACATGTCTCATTTCTCGTGCCACCGGGTCAAACCTTATATGCTCATCATTCTTATTCCTGAATTTGTCAAAAAATTTGGAACTCCAAGGATAAATAACGAGTAGATATTGAAAAAATAGTAAAAAGTTAGACTTCAAATGTCAATTTGATGCACCATTACTCCACACCTAAGGAAAAATAATAAGGGCAATGCGTCCTTAAAAAGAGTAGGCCAATAGAAACCACACTTAAGCACCTTGTGTGCAGTCCTAGTAGGGCCAAAGTGTCCTCCTGTCTCCTTTGAATGACAATGGTTTAAAATTGAAG
>JAOXYD010000136.1:29136942-29167420 GCA_028565735.1 Pinacopodium congolense | reverse complement strand
AGCTATAAAAAGGGAGATTAAGCTGCTTAACAAACAGCAACCTGATTACTCCCAATAAGTAGTTAAAGCAGTTAAAGATATCCTAATTAAGGCACAATAGGCCCTTTAGCTAAACCTAGTGATATTACGGCTATTAGTAAGGAGAAGGAAGCCTTGGGAGCCTATTTAAAAGCTCTATCTCACCATACTAATATATTGAAACAACGTTCTTGAATTTAATGAATGAAAGATACGGACAGATACAACAATTTTTTTTCAAAAGGCTATAATGGTAAGAAGGAATGATAATAAAATTTTATCTCTCTCTAAGGATGATGGCACTGTGGCTTATACCCAGGAGGCTCTTAAGGATGAGATATTATCCTATTTTAAGAACAACCTAGGCAATCCCAAGTGTCCCTTTAATCAAATCTTTTATCCATCACTCCAACATGGAAGAAGAATCCCAAGCTTTATGTAAACCCTTTTTGGTGAAAGAAATTGAGAGATTAGTTTTTGAGATTCACTCTAATAAAGCTCCTAGACTGGATGGCCTTAATGGGTATTTCTTCCAGAAAAGTTGGTTCCTAATAAAGGATACAATCATTGCAATCATCTAAGAGTTTTTCCTTACAAGTAAACTGTTGAAATTTATCAATAAGACTTTTATTTGTCTCATTCCAAAAGTCCCTTCTCCGACTTCTTTAAGTGAATACTGCCCTATCTCCTGTTGTAACACTCTGTATAAAGTGATTTCTAAGCTTCTAACTACCCGGTTAAAGCCTATTCTTAACTCCCTCATGGATGGATCCTAAGGAGCGCTTCTTGAAAGAAGGGTGATTAGGGATAATGTGCTTATTGTTTAGGACCTCCTCAATGGCTATAAAAGATGAAATTTAGCTAAAAATTATGCCATAATGATAGGCTTTCATAAAGCATATGACTCAGTAGGTTGGAATTTGCTTTAACATACATTAAAAACCTTTGGCTTCCCTTTGCAGTTCAAGTCATGGCTATAATAGTGTGTTTCATATAGTATTCTTGTAAACGGATAACCTACAAGGTTGTTTGCAAAAGGCAAGGGTCTAAGATAAGGGACTCAATTTCTCCCTATCTCTTCATCCTATGTATAGAGGTCCTCTATAGACTTCTTAAGCATAATATTAGTTTGGACCAAAGTTTCAAATGCCATAGTAAATGCAAAAGGGTGCAGTTAGTGGACTTAGCCTTTGAAAATAACTTGTTACTATTCTTCAAAGTCCATGCAAGCTCTATTGGTTTATTAATGGCTTCCCTCCAGTCCTTCAAGCAGATGAAGTAGCTAACCCTAAATAGTAACAAAATTTTTATGATTACTTCAACCTCAACTCAAGATGAGGCGACTTGACTTTCACAAATTGTTGGTCTGAGTCTTAAAAATCCTCCTTTCATTTATTTGAGGTTGCCAATTACCAATAGGAAACTTCAATACAACGAGTGTGGCAACCTAATTAAAAAAATTCATAGAAGATTGTATAAGTGGTGTATTAAATCTCTATCCTTTGGAGGAAGATTATAACTAATTAAATTAGTCCTAAACTCCCTTCACATTTATTGGTCATCTCACTTTTTCTTGGAAAAAAAAGCTTATTAAGACACTAGAAAAGATGATGAGGGTATTCCTATGGACGGGTAGTCCAAAAGGAAGATACACTACTAAGGTCGGATGGTTTGAAGTATGTAGACCCCTAGGAGAGGGAGGGCTAGGAATTGTCCCTATTAGTCTCACCAATAAGATCCTTATGGGCAAGAAACTATGGAGACTCCTTGGTAACAGGGATAATTTATGGCAGAGGTAGATTCATACTTACTTATTGCAAGGGTGGAGTGTTTGGGAGGTAGGAAGTCTTAATGTGGCCTCCTACTTTTCTATACAACTTCTAAAAATGAGGCTGACATTCCAAAACCATATGAAATATGTCATAGGCAATGGTGAATGGGCCTATTTACTCTACGGTAATTGGAGTAAACTAGGCCTCATTTGCTTTTATAGATTCCATCAATCAGTGGCATTAAGGTTTCCCAGAAATTCAAAAGTTCAAGAGTGGATTCAAGGGAAGAGGCCGAATAATGTCCTAGATGAGATTATGAGCTTATTGCCAAATTCCTCCCCTAATAGTTCTCATGAAGACTACTATATTTGGCTACATCATCCCTCAGGAAAGTTTACTAATCGGTCCTACAATGAAGTGTTTTTAAGAAGATAACCAAGATTAGGCTGGTGCCAAATAGTATAAAACCAATACCTTCTGCCTAAAATCTCCTTTTTGCTATAGTTGCTAGTTAAACAGAAGTTAAACACAATAAACAAGTTAAGTTTTCTGTACATTACCTCTAGATGTTTCCTAGGTAAAAATCAATCTGAGTCCATAAATCACCTCTTCTTTACTTGTGTATACTCTAAATATTTATGGGACAGGATCAAGTACTTCTATCAATGGAACATTCTATTTACCAATTATTCTGAGATGATAAACTGGTTTGAGGCAAATAGACAGAAAAATAATGAGACAAAAGTTATCTTTTTAATAGCCTTTGGAAGGAAAGAAATCGTCGACGCTTTCAAGATAAAGAAACTCCTAAAAATCAAGTGGTACGTGACACCAAGGTTTAGATTAGTGAGCAACTCACGGCATGGGACCAAAAAAGACAAGGAAGTACCTAATCCAGATATATCTCTAAAAGTACTCCAGGACTAGCCTTTAGGATTAGGGTTCTTCATCAATCCTAACCGGTAGGTAGATGGGATTCCTATTTCAACTAATCCAACCAATATGTATCCTTCAAGTAACAAGCCATTTTTTCCTAGATCTTCAGGATTTAGAGAGCTTACCTGTAATGACGAAGATAAGGAATCTGAGTCACTTCAATTAATGGAGGCCTTTCAATCGGAACTCAATTCCTCCTATGATTTAAGTAGAAGCAAGTCGAAAGTCGAATCAAGCCTTAATAGTATCATAAGTGTAGGAAGATAGAGTATCCTACTTATAAGTCTATGATAGGCATCGCAAAATTGAAGTTCATCAGCCACAGTTCCCTCCAACCAAGGTGGACTGACAATCGGAACTCGCTAGTCTCATAAGATTGATTTAAGCTATTTCATTGGAAGATGATTCTTTAAGTTGAGTGCAATGTTTATATCCTCTTTGTTTTTATTTGGTTAAAGGACAGTTGTTGCTAATCGATTAAATTTGCTTTCCTTATGTGCCCTTCTTATGAAGGTTTTCTTTTTATTAATTCCACCATCATTTCGATTAATTTTATTTAATTATTTGAACAAATAATAAATAATCGTCAAGGCATGGAGGATGACAATTCACATCGATGATCAACGATCGATTATCAGATCTACTACCTTCGATCCAAATGAGAGGGAAAAACCAAAACGCGACTGACAAGTCATAAAAAGGCACTGGTAAACGAAGAGGGAGGAAGACAACGATTCACACCGATGATCTCTTTGGTCATATAGCAAAAAGAAGAGAAGCACCAAGATGCGAACAACGAACAACATGAAAAGACTAAGAAACAAAGGTTGAGAGACAACAACCACAGGTAAGCAAGATAGCAAGGACAAGGGACTCACTTCACTTTTGCAAGTGAGATTTTTCAAAAAATAGTGGAAGTTAGGATCAAGGATGGATGCACAAAGAGATTTTTCATGCCTGTGAGCTATAGTAACAAGAAACTGTAACACATAATAATACCAAACAAAGTCTAAGTAACAAGTCATTTAATTCAACTTTTTGCTTCCATAGTTTGCTTTTTATATTTTCATTGATTTTTTTATTATTTTTTTAAAATTTTATACTTTTTTTTATTTTTATATTGTATTAATATGTTATTTGTAATTTTTATACTTTTTTAATTTTTTTATTTAAAAATTAGAAACTAAAAACAAAAACCCAAAATATTACCAAACAGGCTCTCAATTACTTGGTTTAAGTTTAAAATAAAATGATAAAAACAAAAACTTGTTCAATTAATATTTATGAAAAAATTAATTTAATAATTACAACTAAATACGAATTAAATTCAAAATTTTATATCAACATACTTTCACATATCATAAAAATATATATTAATTAAAATTTTATATCTATTAATCAATGTAAAAAAAACTATTTATAAAATCTATTTATTACACACAATGAAACAAGATTTTATTGTCTATAAATTTCTATTTCCGTTTTTATAAATTTATAAACTATGCTTATAAACAAAAGAAAGAAAAGCAATCGTAAATTTGCTATTGGTTTCTGTGTTAAAGCAAACATATTTTTGCTATTGATTTCTGCATTTAAAAAAACAGAAACAGAAAATTAAAAGCAGAAGCTTAACAGAAGCTTAATCAAACAGGGTACAAAGTTTTTCCAGGTGAGAAGTTTGAAACACAAGTTCAAAAGCTGAATCAGCATGCAATATAAATTGCCTACTTGGAAAACATGTGATATACCAAAAGGATTGAAGGACATCAGGAATCCCGTGAAGAAATATTTAACTTTTTGCAATGCAGTTGCTGGTAAGGCAGTGAAATAGTCCTGAAAATTGATTGTGAAAATTCCAATGCGTAACATGAGTCAAGTGGTGGAGGGTACGAGCATGAGCCATATCGGAATTAACCATCAGAAACTCAATGAACAACTATCAGTATCAGGAAACTTATTTTCATATCCAAGTCATTTTAAACAGTTCCTTTCCAAATTAGCGATGGTACTTTTGCAGGTAAGGGTAAGATGAAAAACAAAGCCAGTAAAATCTGACCTCTGGCCATAACTCGGGAACAAAGGAAATTCCGGCGATCAAAGAATATAAACACAGTAAAGCATCAATGAAAATGCACATCAAACTATAAAGCCATGCCCGACTCTTATCCACTTCCCACAATGATTGGCTTCCAGTACTAGTAACCTGCAAGATGAAGATGTGTTATTTACATTTCTTTTCTTGCCAGCATTCTAGGCATTTCAGCATAAAATCTAGGGGTCTAGACTTTATTCACATCTGAAAGAAGCCCTACACATGAGGAAGCATGTTAAGAGTAACCACATTATACAAATCCTACGCCTCACTGAACAAATTAAACTTCTGGGTTAAAATATTTCTTCAATACAGTATGTGAAATAGATAGAGCTGCACTGCATCATACTATGAGTGCATAAATCACTCCAACATTCAAAAGTCAGAAGACCTAGAGATTGTAAAGTTTCAACATATTAAGCAGATTGCTAACTCAGTACCAAATTGTCACTGTAAACAGTCTGTTCCATGAGAGCTTTGTTTATTCCTTAGTTGTAAAACAAACAAACACCTACATCATTATTACATGGAGATTGTAAATCGAATTTAGTAGTAAAGAACTTAGCAAATTCTCTACAAACTTGTGTCTAGCCTTACATCTCACTATGGTTTCATTGATCACCTGTTCTACAGATTTGCAGGGACATTGAAGACATAGCTTCATCCTTTTTCCATTGAGAAATACGATAAGAGTTTTGATTTACATGTACTCAAAGAGGTGGAGAAGCTACATAGTTCCTGACTCTCTCAAATGGGATTCCATGTGATCAAGAAGGACCAAAAAATTTTGATTGAAATTTTGAATTGCACGACTAAAAATTGCAAGAATTTAAGATGATAATAACCGAAATCAACTACAAGATGAAAAAAACATCCCAATTTTGACAGAACCAAGACCTACCTTATAGAAAATATCAAATGGAGTGATCGATTCTATTCAGAATCAGCAGCTGCTACATCCACCTTGGGACCTAAATAAAGAAAAAAAGTAGGAATTACCGAAAGTAACGATGTCTGATAGCAGAAAAGCGGGGATAATAATACCGTGAAGAGACAAAGGACGATGATCCTTGCCCCAGCCGATGCCCCGAGTGGATTCGAGGTACTGGTGGACCAGGTGCCTGCACTTCTGTAGATGATTCACTCCTTCGATGCGATAGCACCAGCGCAGCCTCTCCCTCAAGATCTTGGCTTTCTCGATGTCGATCCACTTCTCCCGTACCAAGTGCTCCCTCATCTCCAGCATCGCCACCGGGTCCTTGTACGGGTTCGCCGGATCGAAGTCATCCGGCGGCGTTTCATCGAACTCTGGTACTCCCTTCTTCCTCCCCATTTTGCTTACCTTAGAACTCTTAACACTGCAATCACTAGAACTACTGACGAATGAATGAAGATGAAGGGTGGGGAAAAAGGCAAAGCCTTTTCATAATTTGGTGTGGGCCTAAGCCCAACTAGAACTATATCCGAGTCAGAGTAATAATCGTTGAATATGTCATTGTGTATTATATTAGTCTCATAAATTCACTTTACTTAATTTGAACGGATAAAGTTAGGGAGAATTATAGAGTATTTCAAATTATTTCACAAATTTTGCGGTTGACATTTGTAATATTTCATTTGTATAAGTCCTAAAGGCATCTAAAAGGAAGGAAGAAGATGAATTAGATATTTTTTAAAAAATTATTTTAAGTTTAATCCACTTAAACTAATTTTATGTCGTATGTAATTCCTACGTTACAATTCAACCTAGGTAATAATTATGTCAAATACTTATAAATTGAATGTAAGATAACACAATAATTAACAACTAAAGAGATAAGGGAGGAGACAATACTCAAGCGATTTTTACAATGGTTTGGTAGTTAATTTAATTGCTTATATTTATTCTCCATTAACATTGTTAGATATTTCACTATACTACAAAAATAAGTTACAAATCTTTTTTAGGTGAAAAAAATCTTTTATAAATTCAATCTTCCTTTTTTTTTGAAATATAAAGAAAAATACAAATATTTTTTAAGGTAAAGAGGAGTTTATATAATAAATCTCAATTAAGCAATTCTAAAAAGCTCATTTTATACAAAGACGTATATATTTCAAAGGTACTTTATTTAAAAATTTAATATCCAAGGATTCCAAAGCTTAACAAGATAAAAAGTATAAATAATACAATTCTTGAAAGCTTTAATAATGAATTTTTTTTAATTGAAAAAAAAAAGCCTCTACTAAAAATTTTACATTCCCAAGTAAATGCTCAAAAAAACAAACTAGTGAAAGGTTTGGTCACTTTAATAGCTCAAAATACTCTTAAAAGATCATAAAAAACTTTTAACAACCCTTAGTAATCTCGTTTATAAAGTTTACAAGATTAAAATATAGTTGGTTTCATTTCTTAACTACTAGCTATGAAAAATAGTCATTTTACCGAAAGATTACAACTAGTCATTACTTCAAAAATAACAACAATGGTGGTTTTTACAGACATCAATGACCTCGTTTTGCCTCTACCATTAATATTCTACACAAATGCTCGATTACAAAAACTTTGTTGAGACAATCATAGTAGATGATCATTTAACACATCTAAAACTACAACAACGTCATTATATGTTATGTACAGCCGTTATAGGTTGTTGTTGAACTCTCAAAAATATAAAAAATTTGACTAAATATTTTTCAAATAATTATAAACAATTTCTTAACACCAAATACAATTTTAACTAAATTTCAAATGATTCCCAATAGGATTTGGATACCAGGACCTTTAGATTTACTTAAAAAATAAATGACATCTTAGTTTGTGATAATTAAAGCACTCTTTGAAAATTATTCTTTTTAAAAAACTTATAAATATTTTAATACCATTCTTTTTACTTAAAAAACATTTCACACAATTTTCAAAAAAAAAATTAAGGCTATTTTAAATCCCAAAATGTATCAATTGACTTAAACATAAAAATTGCTTTAATTAGTGAAAAATTCATGCACTTTAAAAATTTTATGTAACATGTATGTAATTTGAGCCTTATGGATATTAAATCTTCAAATAAAACTGACAACTAAGTTCAAAACTACTTAACTAATATTCTTCAAGCTCCAAAATGCTTGTTATTTTACATTTTCCTTAAATTTTTGTCTTCAAGTTCAAACTTTTCACATTACTTCTAAAAGCACTTATCTTTCAAACCTATGAAACCATTAGTAAAGATCATGCTTTATTATCATTAAAACCAAGATTGGAACATATTTTAATTCAACAATTTTTTCTTTTTTTACGATGACAAAATATGTGAAATAAAGAGTAAAAATATATTCAAAATCAATTATATCAAATCATAAACTCAACCAAACATTATATATCATCATATAAATCTCACTTCCCCTTATTTCATACCTTAAAATAAATTATACTCCCCTTAAAGATATTTATAACTTCATTTTGGATCAATAAAACATAAAGGAAATTTAAAAATACAAAATGCATCATAGGCACATATTATACATCTTTAAACTTCAAAAATACTTATTATGCATATTCTGCATTAAAAACACATTTTAACCTTATTATACATTTTAAAAAATAAATCATAGCCACAAATTTGATTTAAAAAGATAACTCACTCTACATAAAATATCTAATATCACATAAATTTTTTTTCTCTTTTTGACATCATCAACAAGTTATAAAAAAAATGAAAAAGATGTAATTGTTATAAAAACAAATTTTATGAAAGAGATCATACCAAAGTTGAAAAACATGCAAAAATACACAAAATTTTCAAGTAGTCCTACTATTAATAATATCTAATTCTTTATCAATCATATAAAATATATCCTCGTTCATTAGTTTAGTACAAATATCGGCCAATTAGTATTGTATATTAACAAATTTCAATTTAATGTCACCATTTTACACACAATCTTTAATGAAATGATGCCTTATTTTAAAGTGTTTATTCCTTGAATGTTAAATTGGATTCTTGGTTAGGAATATGGTATTAGTGTTATCATGCTTAATAGTGATCTTATTAAGTTATATGTGTAATTTCTAAGTTGTTGTCTAAGTTAAAGTACTTATGTATAACAAATACTAGTCGTTACATATTCTACTTTCATGATTGACAAAGCTATCAAAATTTTCTCTTACAAATGTTGGATGTGCTCTTCCTATTCAAAAGACCACTAGCATAATTTGTATCAAAAAAGCTAACTAAGTTTATAAATGCGTTTCTTAGATGTCATAATCCTAAATATATTGTTCCATACGAATCCTCAATATTCGATTAACATGTAAAAGATGACGTGCTCTATGACTTGACTGAAACCTAGTACATGAACATACATTAAACATAATGTCAATCCTACTTACAATAAATTAAAATAAACTATCAATAAAGTAAAATAAACTATCTATCATGTCTGTATATAACTTAGCATTTATGATTTATCTTCTTCATCTTTGTTTAACTTAGTGGTGGTACTCATAGATGTTGCTAATGACTTATCTCGGTCCATTCCAAACTTTTTAAGTAATTTCTTACTATACTTGATTTGATTAATGAAAATTCTATTCTCTATTTACCTAATTTGCAAGCCAAGAAAGAAATTAAGCTCTCTCATCATACTCATTTCAAATTATTTACTTATATACTTTGAAAATTCCTTAACAAGTTTTTATTAGTGGCACAAAAAATAATGTTATTAACATAAATTTAAATAGTTAAATATCTTTCCCATAGAAAAATCATTTTGCAATGAAAAATATACTTAATCTCTCAAACTAAGCTCTAGGAGCTTGTTTTAAACCATATAAGGCTTTTGAAAGCTTGTAAATAAGATTAAGTCCATAGTTTTTAAAACCAAGTAGTTACTTAACATAGATTTCTTCTTAAATGAAACCATTAAGAAATGCTTGGTTTTGACAAATTTATTCTTGAATGAAATCATTAAGAAATGCACTTTTCACATTTACTTGAAAAATATTTAAACCCATGTAGGATGCAAAAGCCAACAACAATACAATTGCTTCTGATTTAGCTATCGGTGCAAAACTATCTTTATAATCAATTTTCTCTTCTTGATTATAACCTTTAACCAAAATCCGATTTTATTTCTTATAATATTTTTTAACTCATCAAACTTGTTTCTGAACACCCATTTAATATCTATACTTTCATGAATTTTTAGACTAAGATACTAATGCCTAAACTTTATTTTTCTCAAATTAATTTGACTCTTCGCTCACAATAATAACCCAAATTTTATCACTAAAAGCTTCATAAATGGTTTTCAGCTCTATATAAAAAAATGAAGGCAATATGGGATAAATCTTTAATTGAGGATATAATGACTACTCCTCTTTACACATTACCTATAATTTAGTTAGAATGTTGGTCTTTCTTATACCTTCAATCTTTAGGTAATCTATCATCCTTACTAACTTAAATAATGGGTTAACTAGGTGCATAGATGGCGTATAAATTATCCTCCTTTTTCTAAACCTAGTTTATACAAATCCCTTGATAAGCTTATTATCAACATCATCAAGGTTCTTTTTCACATCAAAGGGATTTGACTAATAAATATATATATGTATATGTGTATAGACTCTTCATTCATTAAAGTTCTCTTATTAAATACCCTATGTACTTTATTAGTTAATGAATAATCTACAAAAATGTCTTCATCTATTTTTGCATCAAACTTACTTAGGCTATCATTAGTGTTAAAAATAAAGTACTTACATAAAAAAACCTTGAAATAGCTAAATTTTGACATTTTCATGCTAAAGCTAATAAGGATTCTTGTCCATAATTGATCTTATGAAGACTCTATTACATATATGGTAAGCATAAGCTAAAAATATTTAGGAAGGCTATACTTATTCAACATTATCTTAGTCATTGATTGTAATATTCTATATTTTCTTACCATTTTATTAACAGGTTTTAGGTGTAGAGAAATTATAAAAATTTTCATTTTCATCATAAAAGGATTCAAACAAATCATTCTCAAACTCCATACTATGACCATTTATAATGAATACAATTATATATACTTTCTCATTTTGAATTCTTTTTGCAATTTTCACAAAAGATCTAAAATATTCATCCTTACTGTCAAGAAAAATTACTAAAGTAAACCTACTAAAATTTTCAACAATAACAAAAGCATATAACTATCCACCTAAACTAGCAATTCTAAATAAACCAAACAAATTCATATATAAAAATTCTAAAGGTCTAGAAATTGTTACTGATTTCTTCTTCTTAAAGAAGTTAAAGGAGCTTTTGGTTTTCTTCCTCCATTGGTAAGTATCACATATTTTGTCCTCAAATTTCACCTTTGATAACCATTCATTAGTTACTTATTGTTTAGGTTAGATACGAGGACCATGCTTGCATGTTCTAATCTTCTATATTACATATAAACACCTTCACTCATAGATATAAAACACATAATATCATGGTTAAAGAGATAATTTAAATTAATAATATAAATATTTCTTTCTTACTTACTAGCAAACATAATGCTATTATTTAATACCTTAGAAATAACACATGATTTTACATACCACTTGTTATAAAATAAGAAATTTTTATTTCACTTTAGGTACTAATATTAACTTAAGTCTTTAGGGATTTGATTTTATATGCTCAAAATATCCATAATATTGACAATTCATAAGAATATCATAAAAAAAAGGAAATGTGACCTTATGTTTTTCTTAAATGCACTTTTAGGTCTTCTATTTTAAGAATGTATAGGTCTTTTATCCCTAAATATTATTCTTTGATGAAATTGAGGCTTATAATATAGATGAAACATGTTTCTAGATATTTATAAATGCATATAGAGATTATATGAATGTGTTGTCTTATATTGCCTAATATACGACTTATATGCATTGTTTTGATGTTGTGCATTTTTTAAAAAATTATGTCTATTTTTATGTACATGCACATCCTTCTTAAATTTAGATCTAGATGTATACATAAATGCATAATGATTTTCCTTGGTTAAGGTCTAATAGTAAATACAATATTACAAAATAATTGTCTAGGAATATGCTCTTCATTAAGATTCTTATCCTTCAAAAAAGTTGTTTTAGCATTAGTAGTTACACTCTCTTGAATGAACCTTAATTCATGTCTGTTACTAGAAAACTTTTAGGCTCCAAACATACTTTCTAGTTTCTTTTTACCTTTAGTGAATTTTTCTAACGATTCCTTAAGGGATTTTACATTTTTCCTTAAGCATTCATTTTCGCCCATCAACTTCTTCATATTATTAATGTCACCAATAAATTCAAAGAGCCCTTGTATTTGAAAGATATTTTCTTCTTCTTCAAGACCGTAGCTTTTGAACATTGTATTAAATCATCATATATCGATTCATTTTCAACATCGTCTTCATCATCATCAAAAGGCTGGGAATTACTTCCTAAGCCATAAAGTAAAAGTTGGCAACTTCTTTATTCGAATGTTCACTTTCATAATTAATTAATCTATCCCATATTATGGCCTTCAATGCTTTCTTCTTATCCTTCCCCTTCTTCTCCTTCTTTTCTTTCTTACTACTCTTTTCATACTTCTCATTCTCCTTAAGAAGTGGACATTGGATTATGATATGTCTCAATTTCTTATATTCAAAACATACAATGTTAGTATATTTTCTTTTAAATTTATTTTTACCTTGTTCTTTTTTCTCTGAGCAACCTTTCTTTTTTAAGAGCCTCTTGAATTTCCTTATGAGGAGAGCAATGTTATCATCTTTACTTTAACTTAAAGACGTTTATAAATTCTTCTTATTAGTCACTATTTCCTACACCTTTATCTCTTTAAGTCACATTTAGTATGTGAGGAGTGACCCAATTAGCTCTTACAAAGGCAAAGTACTAAAATCATTTACATCTTGAATAACGATCACATTTGCCTCCTATTCCTCTAATAAAGATCTAAGAATTTTTCTTACAAACTTAACATTATTATAAGATTTTCTAATAATTTAAATGCATTAATAATGTCAATAAATATAGTATACATACTTAATATAGTTTCATCATGATGCATATAAAATAATTCACATTATTGAGTAAGCATTAACACTTTACTCTCTTTCACTTGATTTATTTCCTCATATGTGACTTCAAGTGCATGCCAAATCTCGTGTGCAACTTACACATTTATACCTCATTAAATTCATTTATACTAAGAATACAAAACAAAATATGGATAATTCTATTATTTAAGGATATCATCCTTTTATCCACATTACTCCACTCTTCTTTTACCTTTGCTACCTTTTAATCATCGTCTTCTTTTTAGGAAGGGATAACAGTAAAAAAAGTGACTAACCTTTTCATATTTTTTCAGTTAAGTGATTAAGTTTTCAAAATTTTTAATTGAGTGACTAAACTTTAAAAAAAATTTCATTTAGGGTGAAACATTATATTTTTTAGAAGGTTGGTTACTAAAGTAAATTTTTTTTAAAAGGTTACTCACTGAATTGAAAATTTTTTAAAAGGTTACTCACTCAACTTAAAATTTTTAAAAGGTTATAGGATGTACACGTGGACGCAAATCTGACATTTTTACCATGTAGACGTTAAGGTGATAAAGTCCGTTTGTTACGTTAGTATGAACTTAACAAAATTGACGTTTTTACCTTAACTAAATTTTTTTTTAAAGGTTGATTACTGAATTGAAAATTTTGAAAGATTAATCACTTAATTGAAAAAATATGAAAAGGTTAATTACTTTTTTGACTATTATCCCTTTTAGGAATGTATGAACTATTACTAATTATATCCCTTACTTTTATGCTTTCATCTATAAGAAAGAATTTCATTGTTGTTTTCTAATAAAGATAGTCATTTCCATTAAATAATGGTACCCTACTAATGTGTTGCCTCTCTTGACTAGTGAAACCTATCAAAGGCACCATTTTAGATTGTTTTCTCACTAATTTCATTAGAAATTAAATGTGCACAGGTGATCCTAAATTTGACACCAATTATAAGTCTTAAAGACATCTGAGAGGGGATGAATTAGGTGTTTAATTTTTTTAAACTAGGCCAAACAAAACTTAAACCAATTTTAAACTATACACAATCTATACAACACATTTTAATATAGATGATATGATGATAATTATGCCAAATGCTCACAAATTGAATGTAAGACAATAACAGAATAATTAAAAATTAAAGAGGTAATGAAGAGAGGATACTTAACTGATTTTTATAGTAGTTTGGCAATAACTTCATTCCTACATTCATTCTCCATCAATATTGTTGGATATTTCACTATACTACAAAAACTAGTCGCAAATCTTCTTTGAGTGAAGAGGAACTCTTCATAAATATAATCTCTCTCTCTCTCTCTCTCTCTCTCTCTTTATAAGGGTTAGGAGAAACCTTATACAAATCTTTTTCAAGGTAAAAATGAGCCTATATAATCAATCATAACCCAACAATCTTAAAAAGCCTCTCTTACAAGAACTCTTATACCTAAAAGGTGTTCTTCTTAAAAATTCAATATCTAAAGGCTCAAAAGCTTAATGAGATGAAAAGTATTAATGATGCATTTCCTAAAAGCTTTGAAAACAATTTTTTTTTTGGAGTGAAAATGAAATCTTTAATCAAAAATTTGGATTCTCCAATGAAAGCTTAAAAAAAAACCAATGAAAGCTTTGATCACTTTAGTAGTTCAAAACACTCATAAAGATCATTAAGATCCTTTAACAACTCTTAGCAATCTCTTAGTAAAGTACTTTGAGCTTACAACTAATTTCAAAACTACTTAACAAATGTTTTTGAAGCTCCAAAATACTTGTTCTTGCATTTTCCTCAATTTTATTTTTCAAATTCAAACTTATAACTTTACTTCTAAAAGTATCTATCTTTTAAACCTTACACAATAAATCAAACCATTAGTAAAGATCATATTTTCTTATTATCAAAATAAATAGTGAAACCTTTCTTAGTTTAACAATTTGAATCCTCCATTAAAAATTTTGAAATAGCTAGTTTTAAATTTAGTTGCATAAAATGATATTTTAATTAATACATTTCCATTTTGCTTAAAATAAAAAATAAGAGAAGTATTCATTAATTTAATTTATACTTAATGGGTGAATTTTTAAAATAATTTTAAAATTTTGAATTATTTGAAGATTTTGATAATTTAGTTAACATTTTTTAAAAATATTTAACCTACATATTGCCTAATACTTGTACAAAGTAATTAATAAATATCACATTTGAAGGTTATTTTAAGTATAATTTTAAAACTTATCTACTTAACCTTCCTTTCACATGGCCCCTTTTTTGGTTTGCTAATATTGAAGAGCGAAGATTTTATGAAAAACCATTTAGGCACTCAATTGAAAGTCAAAGTTAATAGTAAAAACTAAAATGGATGTTATAATAAATTTAATTAACAGGAAATTAACGAAAATAAATAGTCAAGGATGAAACATTATTAGTCAAAAGTCAATGTTTAAACACTCGACAAAATATTAAACTGATAAGATGAGAGGTTTAAAATTTAAATCTTTAACTGCTATTAGGCTTTTATAAAATTGGTATAAAATCAATATAAACTTAATTGGTGAACCAAAATAATATTTAGGTCTGGTTCAATTTTTAGAAGTTAATCAACCAATTTTAATAGCTAATTGACTTGTTCATACTTAACGATCAATTTTATTATTTAACTAATCAATTTTATTATTTAGCTAGTTGGTTTTACTATATAACGACTTGATTTATTTCATTGTGTAAGGAGTTAAAAATATAGCAAAATTAATTCATTAACCAATTCATGATTAACCCAGTTGAATCGACCAGTTTAATTGAGTTTTATAAACACTTGACTCAAAGGTTGGACAAAAAATGGTCCTCTCACAAATTTCCTAAATGAGCTTATAGAGTTGAGCTCTCTTTGAACATTACATCTATTTATGTGCAAGTAGTATTAAACAAAGCCCAGTTGAAATGGATTGAGTATAATAATAAATATCCTATACATTGGCTTAAAAATAATTATTTTTATTGACTTAAAAAGAGTTGATTACATAATGATTATTTCGGTATTTTTCATAATTATTATAATTAATATTGTTTAAGTTATTTATATATATCATAAATTATTTATTAGTCGAGGTATCAAAATTATCAAAGCAATGAAATAAAAAAATCATACTTATAATTTATCTATATACACTTGGACTTTTGTTAACCCATGTAAAACAAATTTATTGGATGTCTAATAAATGATAATTTCAAAATTCAAAATTTATTTAATTGTTTTGACATTTTAAAGATCTAAATTGACTTATTAACCTGATTTGGGCGAGTTCTGAAAGATTTGTCACTAAATTAAATCTTTTAAATACCAATTACTAAATTGAAAACTTTTTAAAAATTGATCATTATATTGAAAAGTTTTTAATATTAGTTGATGATTAAGATGTATACGTGGATATCTACATGTGCATATTTTACTGTACACATATTAAGTTTCATTAGCTGCGTTAACGAAAAATTAACGAAATTCTTGAATTGAACGAGTTTGAGCAGGTTAGTCAGTAAATTGAAAATTTTTAAAAGTTAGATTTCAAAATAAAAAAATTAAAAAAGGTTAGTCAATTTATTATCCCTAAAATAAAAGCAAGAAAAGAAAAAAGTAAAATTATGAGTGTAAGACCGTTATTACATATAATTTTTTATTAAAAAAGAAGGGCGAATTTTGTCCATAAAAAATACAAATTTAAAAAAGAGAATGGACTTGATTAGGAGGTTAAGCTCTTCTAACCTTTCAGGTGGCCTTCCTCTAATATAGAGGAGTGTTTTTATAAAAGCATCATATAATTTTACAAAAAACACTCTTGCTATATTAGATAAAGATGGCCTGTGATTTTACAAAAGCACCTCCTTTATATTATAGGAGGGCCACCTGAGGTCAGAATGGGTCTAGCTCTCCAAGTTTTCCGAAGAGAATATTGATCTATCGAGTGACTCACTTGCATGTATGAACAATTGGCCAAACAACAACCAAATGAAACTATTATATCGAGAATGTCGTAATCTTAAAACCATCTATAATGGTTGTTGAAGAAGCCAAGAACCTTTTTACATCAAACCATGTCGTTTGTGGAAGTACATCTCGTTGGCTACGACACCTAAAGATTTTGTCCATTAACTATAAACAATGAAAGATGACTTAACAAAGATATTAAGAATTCTAACTGCAATGTGAGAGCTAATCATGTCAGGCTTGGATTAGTGCTATTTTCGTAGAAGAGTTATAATACATGTTCATAGCAACTGGATTAGAATGGTATCTGTTCATAACAACTGGATTAGAATGTGATTAAATGGTACTTGTGATATTCTTTAAGATACGTAAGAGTAATAAATCCTTGGTCTTTTATGAAATATTTATTTTAGCCAAACTCAGTTTTTACAAGAATAATGATAACTTGATAGTGTTACCTTTTAATTTTCTATTCACCATGTATTGGAAATAAGTTTTTGTTTCTATTTATAAGCTATGAAATATAAGGGTTCCTCCATGAAATGGCCACAACTAAATGCAACAAGTTAATTTTTAATTCAAATAAACCTCTTAAGCAACATCAAATGTATGTTTGTCGTAATTATTTATATCGTTGCAAATAATAATTTTAGTTGTGATCATAGGTTTCTAGAGGATACCAACTAACTAATCGATCCATTAAATATGTACTTGTGGAGTTTTACAATAACTATATTTAGAAAATCAAATTAATAAAACATTTGAGTATAAATATTTCATTGCATAAAGATAAACATAATTCCTAAACATGCTATTGATTAGTGTTTAACTTCTGCCTAGTGCTTGAATTGAACTCAATGATAGATTGACAATTACATGTTCACATGTCACTCCATGACATAGAGTCACATAGTACTAAGAAAATATTTAGTCCTAAAAATAGTTAGTTTTGAAACATCAAAATTTATAGGAAAATACATAAACTAAAATAGAAAAATTATTTTTCAAATTTAGAACTTTACTCAATTTTATAATATTAATAAAAATATAAAAATCTAAATTTGTTGTAAATATAACTCAGCGTCAACTCTTACCATTAATTTTACTAATATAGCCTTCCACATAAAATAAGTTTATCTACATAAGATAATATGTAAAATTTTAATAAATAAAAAATTTAATAAATTAGAATTTTAAATTTTCAGAATTTTTGCAATAGTAATAAATGGATAATTAACTAAAATTTTATTTTTTTAATTTATTTTTTAATTAAAAGCATAAAATTTATTAACTAAAATTCTTACCGCCGAGAATGAGTGGAATTTATGGGGCTTCATATCATCAATGCTAATAAGGGTTAACCCCTAGTTTTACCGTATAATAAAATGTAAAGGCAGTTTCAATACGAGATTAAGAGCTCAGGTAGCATATATGCAAACACTTAATGCATTCCGGTAATTTAAAACACAACATATGGCAGCTGATATTAATTTTAGCAGTGCATAATCCGCTATTTAAGGAGCCGTCGAGCAGACAGGAAACGAGTCATTAGTACACAAAAGTTGCTTTGTTGGGTCAAAGAGGTTTCAATGGCCTCGTTCAATCGGCCATCAGCAATGAACTGGCTCCAAGCAGTTCTACAGTACTCATGTTGTTGTCATTGACGCCATTGCTCCATTTGTCCAAGGTTGCTTGTCCTCATAATCCGATATTCTTTGTGGGAGTCAAATGTATATGTTGGAATAAATGTGGAAAAAGTTACCAATTAAGGAATATAGTCAATAAAACGCGTCTTTTGGCCGTCTTTCTGTCTGAAAAGAAGCAGAGACCGGTAATGCAAATAGGGCATGCACTAAAAAGACAAATGGTACGTTGGAGAGTCCCAACAAAAAATAGTTCACGAGTTGGCATCGCCAACTATTCTTTGTGAACTACACCCACCCTTGTTTATCTTTCCCTAATGTCTCATTTAATTATATAGTAGAGATAGCTGTTTAAATGGGGTCTTGGGATTAGCTTGAATTTAATGAATTGAGATTAAGGCATGTGGATAATGGGATATGTGTTTTCAAGCGCTTTAGTGACATGTGTGAAACTTATATGAAATACACAATTAGGTCACATAGTATAATTGGTTCTACTCTCCAATTACACAAGTGAAATAGGAATGCCAAAAGGGAAGGCTAACTTGAACATTTTTTGGAAATTTTCATAGTGCCATTTTCAGAAACTTTATGTTGCCGACTATCATGATGAAGCTAATAATTAATGGATGTCCATGACCTATACTTCAAATGCACACATTAAACTACTTAGAAAAACCATCAAATACCTTCCAGTAATTGTTGTGAGATATGCATATCCCAGAGAATTCAGTTGAGATACCAAAGAGCATCTCTTCCAAAGTAACCCAAATATAATATAGTCCCAGCTATATCAACTTTTTATGGTAATCACCATTGAGTACCACGCAAAAATATTTAAATAGCTGTTTACAGATCAATATATATTTAAGATATATAGGAGATAATTTAAAATTTTTATTTGTAATATTTATTATCATTTCTCATTAATAAGATGTCAAATCTTAAAAGATTTTCCCAATTCACAGCTGTAAATATGTAAATATATTCGAGGGTTTCTTGTATATGGGAATATGCTATCAATATTTAATCGGTAAAAAGGCAAAGAAATGATGCGGGTGTTTTCACATATTAAAATAAAGATAAAAACCAACAAAAACTTTGAGGATGATTAAAATTGTAGAATTCTTTTGACAATATCATATTTGCATTTAAGTTTTGTTATAATTATGTCTTTATTTTTTATAATTGTACTCTTATCTTACACTATTACCTTGTAACGTAACTGGTAATAATTTAAGAAGTCAAAATAAAGATAGAACCATGGAAGCTAGATAAGCAGCAAATTTGCTTACCAAATCAAAGAAAGAACGAATAATAAAACCAGGAAAGAGTCGTTCCAAAAGGAAGAGTCTGATTACTAAAAGCCAAAACGTGGCTCAGCTAGGTACAAATACACACAAGTCATTATGAGAATAGCAATGTATTCTTGTTGTCTCTTTGTATCTTATCACTCGTCTTCCTTTCTACATGATCATGACCCTCTCCTCTTTCTCTGTTTCCGTCTCTAAACTCTGAAGGGATTTCAGCAAGTGCCGTTGATTTCAGTTTTTGTTTCTGCATCGTAATTTCCTAACAAAGAAGCCCTCAATCGTCAATATGGAATCACAGAAACAAGCAAGTCCAGAGCCCTCAAGCGAAGAAAATGATCATCTGCAAGAACAAGTCAAAGAAGACACAGGCAATGCTTCTACAACCACCACTAAACGATCCTACGATTGCACCTTTTGCAAGAGAGGATTCACTAGCGCTCAAGCCTTAGGAGGGCACATGAACATCCATCGAAAAGATCGAGGCAAGGGCAAGCATGTTCCGGGTTCTTCTGCACCAACCAAAGTCATCAATAATGAGGAATACATGAACCCTAGCTACCCATCAGCGATTTCAACTGAACAGTCCAGATACTACCCAGATATTGGGGCTCAAAGAAGTTATGAGTTGTACTATCAGCAATCTGAGTCTAACCCTAGACAGCAACATGGTTATTACCACACAAACCCTCAATCTGTTAGAGTGAGTAATGAAGAGCATTGGGGTGCCAATTTGAGCTTGCAAATCGGCACAGAAGACACAGAAAATAGCGAACTTAATTCAGAAACTCCTACAGATAATGATCTAAATTTGGAGCTTCGACTTGGTCATGGTCCGTGATTGGTTTCTTCCCAAGAACCTATATTTATCATCCATGGCATATTGCACAGAGAGAGGGGGGTTTATTTTCTCCTGTTGTCGTCTCAAGACGAAGATCATAAATTCTGTTTCGAGTTATTACATTGTAGTGTATCGATTATAGTAGAAAGAGTAACTTTCTTGAAGAAAACGAACAGATGTGCGAGCATTTGGGAATGTAGAAGATCGATGGTTCTTCTTTTCAGCTTAATTCTTAAGGTACTGTATATTTTCTGTGTCATGCTGATTTCTTCTTCTATTGATTGGAGAAATGTTTGTAATGATGAGGATCTATTTTTTTCATTAATTAAAAAATAAAATCCAGGTTATTACCTGATTAACCTGCATACTAGAATTCCTGCTTTCTCTTCTACATTTGTTGAAGGAAGAATTAAGAACATCAACATGCTCTAATTTCTAACTTTTTCTTATTTGAACGTATCAAGAAATTGTGTTGAGCTTAAAGCATTCTACAACTAATTTATATAAGAATTCATACCAATTATGTGCTTATCTATAAACAAAATCCACATTCCAAACCTTTTATTTTTTTCAATTTATTAAACAGCTTTCCAGTAAAAATATCTCTTTTGCAAATTAGAAATTACCTAAATAATATAAAGAAGAGGAGTCTAATCAGAGATATAAGCTATAACCTTTCGATGTCATTTGATCTAGATTAATATGTCTTATGTATTGATTTATCTTCTCCTTCCAGTAAACATAGATGAAGAAGGGAACCTGACCCTTCTTCTCTTGTCCATTATTAGGGTTTACTAGTAATATAAGAAATTAATTTTTATACGTGTATATTTACCCTTGGATGTATCAAAATAGTGAAGTACTCATTTCCTAATTAAAGATTATACTATGGGAGATACTGATACATTACGTTTACAAGTACATTTGGTCCTTATTTTATGCTTTTTATTCCCTTTAAGGATCTTAATTTAATGGTCTTGTGATTCATTGGAATAGAATGTCTTAAATGTTCTTCTCTATCAAGTTTCAAATTTTAGTAGAGATAAAAATTTGCCTTTTAAAGATGCAAGATCAAGATTTATTGAACATACATAATAACAACCATGCATTAGTGATCTTTGATTGTATTAATATAATTACTTTGGCAAGCACATTTGGTCCTTATTTTATGCTTTTTATTCCTTTTTAAGGATCTTAATTTAATGGGCTTGTAGTTCATTGGAATAGAATGTCTTAGATATTCTTTATCAGATTTCAATTTTTGATAGAAACAAAAATTTACCTTTTAAAAAAATAATTGTGGTTGCAAGATCAAGATTACATAATTGCAACCATGTATTAGTGATCTTAGATTGTATTTTCTATGACACCATTTATGCATACGGTAGATTCTTTTACAGTCTATCCTGGACATTAATGAAGGAACTAAGAAAGGTTGAGCATTTGCTAGGGAATTAAAGATGAAATGAAATTATTCTTCTTCATAAAACACTCAACACAGCCTTGAATTTGTCCTGATCCCAAATTACAATGAATCTAAACTTGGAGAGAAAGATCAAAGAATTATTTTCATCATTTTATTTGAAATGATACAAATTAATTACAAAACTGACAAATAAGTTAATCATCCTAAATGTTTTCTGTTCTTATTTACCTCTGAATAGGTTGTGATAATGTTATAATAAAATATTTTAGCAGCCTTAGGATTACTGATCCAAGTATAAGGTTCATTTTACCCACCTTTTCTTCCCAATAATGCATTTAAGCTATTAGTTCTTACGTTGATCCAAAGATTTGGTTAAAATCTAGAGAGAAAAATATTAGTTAGTTTTATAAATTGAGTTTAATGGTTAACTAATTGGGAGTTTTGGGTTGAGATAATATATCTTTTAAAGATTAATGTTAGAGACTGAGTCTTTAATTTCTATGGTCATCAATTCTGAGTTTCCTAGCAAACCTTAAGTTAGAGTGTGAGATTCATCTTTTTCCTTTTGATATTTTAACAAAAGATTTTGATACAGCATTTATACATGTTTTCCTATATGATTTACTTTATATAAAGTTGGCTAATCCCTTATTTTATAATTTACTAAAGGAGGAGGTTTTGTCTTGGAACTCCATTAAAGATAACTTGATAAACTTCATGATAATAACTCATAAAATTTTATTAGAAGAAATGGTTTAACCTTTCCTTTGACAATGAAATACTATAAATTTTATACGAATATTAGTATCATATCAATGAGTTGAAATGAAAAAAATAAAGTAGATGAGAGTGATGAACTTAAATGAAAATCCTTCTAATCATTGTTTGACATGAAATTTCTATATTTTTACATTGCTCTCGAGTGCTTATCATTCATGATTGAGATATAGTTATATGAACATAAATTGTGATTATATGATAACCTATGAATAAATTCCTCATTATTCTTTCTATTCAGATTAGTAAGGGTTATATGTAAAGAATATATATATATATATATATATATATAATACAATTAATATTAATGGAAATTGATTTCAGAAGAAGGTTATGAAAAGATAGTGTGCGTGCATAGCATGGATATAATTATGAATTTAAACCCTTAACTTGATCAAAGAGCCAAATTCAGACGCAAGGCAGATTTTGATATTTAAGTGCTACTCATGTTTTGAGATCTACATGCAAGTCACGTTTTATTGTTAATGTATATGTTGCATTTCAATGTCGGTATATAAAGAAGGTTGTACTATTATAATGACACATATTTTATATGCATTGTTTATTGATTTATTTCTCGATTCAAATTTTGATATTAAAATATAATTGAAAATACTTATATTATATATGATATAAAAAATCTCGGAATTGTTGAACTAGTATGAATAATGAGATTAGTTTATTTCAAAATTTTCTTAAATAACTGATAATTGCGTAGTCATTATCACTAGAATATAGCTTAAGAAGACTATCTCATTATCACTTGTTGGATATTTATTGTTTCTTCTCTTAAAAACCTTTATTTCATCTAGCGATCAGTTACATAAACTTGGGGACCTAATTTACTTTTAAAACCCTAATGAAAAATTGGTGCCCTATTTTCCAGGATTATGTATGAAAAAACCTTATAAGATTGCTATCTAATATAGAGCATATATATTTTTAAATGTAAATTTACTCAATGTTACAATGAAACACTACAACAAAAAAGGCATTAAGCAACAGACAGATGAGTAACTAAAAGTTTAATTATTGTTACATTTTCATTAATATACTCAATGTTACGATGAAACACTACAACAAAGAAGGCATTAAGCAACAGACAGGTGACTAGCTAAAAGTTTAATTATTGTTGAATTTTCATTAAAGCAATAAGTCGATGCTATTAAATAAGGTGACGCTACATAGGTTTAAGGCAACAAAATTTCTTAATTAAACAACGAAACAAATATTATTACTTTAAGTTTTGATTAAGGCAACAAAACAATTTCAAAATATAGCAATAATTTTAAATGAATATAGCAACAATTTAAGTATTTTTAAAGCAATGAATAAATTTTTTAGGCAAAAAAATCTAACAACAAAAGCAACAATTATCATTTTATTAGCAATGGAAAGTTACTGTCAAAACATTAATGGAAAAACAAATCTTGTCATTGAATAGACAATAATAACATATACATTGATGTTTATTAAAACAATAATATATAATATTTAAAATAGCCATAGATGTATTAATGTGTGCTCTAAAATATTTACTGCTAAATATCAATGGTGTAAAAACTGCATTTACATATCCTATCATACAGTCCATATTGACTTGTGGAATTCAACTCATTTCTTCTTTTAGCCAAATGGTAGTTTGAAACTTTTGTTACTCCAGATAACTAGATAATCTTCATCCTTGTTATATGCAAGTGGAGCTAAATAAATAAAGTATCTATTAGATCATAGAAGGCTATCAACTTTTTGCGCAAAATACCAAATGCAAGGAAATAGAAAAGATAATAAGCAATGAAATATCGGCAAATTCATGAAAGTATAATAAAATAAATAGATAAAATATAAATTCTGAACTTTATATAGCCCTAGCATGGACTGATGGGTTCTATTAATCAAGCTTATTGCAATATTACAGTACATAATTGAGCGCGAAAGCTAAAGTATATCCAACAATTAAGAGTTTCCTGAATTCTTACATAAACCACAACACCTAAAAGTTTATAGAAAGGAATGGAATAAGGAGAGAGAAGGGAGTAAGATAGTATCAAATTCAAAGTAAATCGTAGCCATTAGGAAGTATGATGTGCTACAAAAATTATGATCTTCAACCACAACCATAGAGTATTATATATCACACAAACCAACTATTCTTGCTTGTGTTAAGCCTAAAAGCCTATAGTAGTCTTAAACTCTTATTGTTACCACTTATTTGCAAATCAATTAAAAAAGGAAATAATGCAAGCAATTCTGCAACCTGACTAACGAACTAATTCCAATAGTCCCACTTAAAGTGGTCCAATTTATCTTTTGTTATTGCTATTTTAATATAATTGAAGGAAGTAAGAATTATTAATATGTTCGTTGCATTCATCATGTGAGATTGATTAAATATTAGAAATGATACTCTAATTATATAAAACTTAAAATATCAATATTACATCAGTAGTAATTGAACTTATTCAAGTTCCATCATTACTTTCAGTTTTGTGATCATGAACATTTAGCATAACTAAAGCTTATGAACCGGCAGACTAGGAAACCTATGTATATACATGTTTATGGATTTACTTCTTGTGACATGCATATCTATCTATGCAATTTTTTGCATGGCTAAAATGGATAATTTTGATGTTAAAAGTGAAAATATTAACAAAACTTGTCTTTTTTTCGTGAAATTCGAAGTCCCTAAATCTTTAATACCAACAAAGAGATCAAAAGAAGATGTACCAATAGAACATGTCCTTTATTTATGAAATCTGGAGTCCCTAAATCTAGAATACCCGTAAAGAGATCAAAAGAAGAAATTCCCAAAGTTTTAAATTTTGTACTGGTACCAGCAATACCGGCTGTACAAAACAGAATCCGGTACGAAATTCCTTAACTTCGTACCGGGTTCAAATACCGATCGGTACCGGCCGATATTAGAAAAAGTAAAAATAAAAATAAATTTTTTATAAATTTTTATAAAAATTTTTATTAAATTTTTTTAAAAAAAGAAAATTATGTATTTTGACATTTTTAGGTTTAAAGTTAAGTTAAAAAACTATATAATATTATGCATTTATAAACTATTTTTCAAACTTTATAAAATTCAAGAACTAATTTATAATTTTTAAAAATTATCCGAAACGGTACCGGTATTGACTGGTACTGGTACAGTACTATTTTAAAGACAAATCCGATACCGATACCGATACGGTATTCAAAACATTGGAAATTCCAAAAAACATTAAACCTTAAATCACACAACCAGCTAATACTAAAAGAGAATAAGGCCAAAAAAACATAAATTGCAGAGAATCGAATGAGACCCAATAAACATCAAAGGCGGAAGAGAATGATTAATCAGGAAGCATAACCTCGACAAGGAAACTTAATCTTGATATAAACCAAATGATATCAAATTCAGTGAGTACAAAAGAAGAAAACCCAAAATGCATAAAACTCAAATCTCAAAAGTGGCTAATATCAAAAGAAAAAAAGACAAGAACACAAATTTTAGAAAAGGAGTATTAATAGGGTACTTAACCCTATAAGTAGCGATTGAGAAACTATAAGGAGAGTCCAGCTTAAAGAGTACTTACCCCCTGTAAGCAGTGATTAAGAAATTATAGGGAGAGTCCAGCTTGTGTCTCCAGACTATCACTCACTTGTTGTTGGTGGAAGAGCCAGCTCCTCGAAATCCATTAAGCATTAAATACATGTAGAGAGCAGGGTGGAACTTTAGAGATTGGTGGACAAATTGGCTTTGATTCCAAACTAAGAGTGTTGAAATTAACTTCTTGAGATGGTTACTGGTGAACTAAGGAGACTGGTTATTAACTAGTGGTGTTGTAGGCTTGTCCTACTGGTGATATTGTTGAAGGAAGACCAATTTGTAGTTTGGATCACTTGGAAGTATAGAACAAAGCTTTTGATCAAGTTGATCTCTTTAGCTTTACCCTAGATGTGATTTGGGGGAAAATCTCTAATAGGAACATGTTTGGGTTGAGATCTGAAGCACCTTTAGCATTTCACACATCCATGATCTTTTGATTTATTAATGATGATTTTAAATTTTCAAAAAATATCTAATTTATATTTAAATATTAATAATTATAAATTCTTTAAAATATAAAATTATTTAAAAATTTATTTAAAAAAGGGGATATATAATTCTAAATTAAATTTTCATATATTTACAACCATGTAAAAGGAAGAATTCAAATTTTCATTATTTTACATGATATATATGGGTATATAATTTAAAATAGTAACATTTTTTATTGTTGCCTAAGGTTGTTTTAAAATTGTTGCATATATAAAATTTTAATGCAATAATTTTCTAATTTCGTTGCCTTTTTTAATATATGGTAACAAATTATTATTATTGCTGCTTTTAAATATTACTAAAGGCAATACTTTCAAAACCATTGTAGTATACTAATTTTTAGCAACATATTTTAAAACCATTACTAACTTATTATTGCTTAAAGCTATCTTTACCATGGTGAAAATAATAATGTATGATGTTGAAGTTTGTGATTAAGGTTGTATTATAAATTTTGTAAGTTTAGTCTTACATCAAGCACAAATATGGAATTGGGTGTGATTATTTTCATATTTATATTTTTTTGGACCATCAAGATATTTATAAATAAAACTATTAGACTATTGTTATAATTTTTTTTCCTTTTACTCAACTATTAAATTTTAGTCCATTAAGAGATTTTTCAATGATATTTGTACAAGGAACTTGAACAAATCTATTTTCTTTTTAGATTTTCAAAAATATCTTTAATATTTTAAAACATTACAAAAATCTCTCATTCTCTTTTATTGTGTATATTAAACATTGAAATTCAAAAAGTCTATAAAACATTGAAACCAAATTACTAACTTCCTAAGCTCAAACAGTGATAATAATTTTTTTGAGTTAGATATTAGAATATATATTGACCTAATGAATATTCTATTTGATGAGACATAAGGATCCGAAGGTAGCAAAAGACTCTCGACATAGAAGAAGACTCTCGAAACTCATCCTAGGTTTACTTCTACTAATAAAATCAACTTTTTCTACTTAACTTATTGAGTTCTTCTACCTTTAGACTACGTTTATGGGCTCCTCCTCATAACATTACAAGACTAGGTCCTCTGATTGATGAATAAGCTTTTGGATTTCTTTTTCCTTTGAGAAATCAAGGCATTCTAAGATCAAGTCCATCATAAAAGCCAATCTCATTTTTCTTCATTTTTCCTTCATTGATTCTATTTTAATTCTATTTTTAAATTTGTTTTAGTTCTATTATCCATTGAGTTGTCTAGCCAACTTCTCTCTTTTTTCCCTGTAAGTTACCTATATATTGGCCATTGATCATTAATCAAATTGAGAGAATATTATTCTCATACTATAAGTTTTATAAGCTGGTATCAGAGAATACCTTTTTATTTCTTCTCTCCCCTATCGACTCTAATGCTTTCTCTCTATCTTCGTTACCATACCAATCCTTATCTGGTGTTCTTTCTTTGATAAAAACTCAATGTCCTCACCATGTTAGGACCATCTTACCCTAATGTTACTACTAGCCAAAATCAAAACAATCAAACTCCATTTCAAGGTAGCAGACCTAAGGATCATCCTAGCTCACCTTATTACCTTCGCCAAAATGAAAGCCCTTTCCTCATTCTAATGTCTCCTCATTCTAATGTCTTCTCTTTTGAACAGATCTAATTACCATTCATAGTCTAGGTCAATGAGAGTGGCCTTATTATCTAAAAATAAAATAAAGTTCATATATGATAGTATTGATATGCCAAACAGAGTATATCCTACTTACATGTATTAGGAAAGATGTAATACCATGATATTGTCCTGGTTAATGCGTTCAGTCAATAATTCCATAGCCCAGAGCGTTATTTGGTTGGATCCAGTAGTTGATGTGTGGAAAGACCTTCGTGAAAGGTTCTCTCAAGCAGATTCCTTTCATATTTCAGACCTGCAAGAAGAAATTTATGATTTTAAAGAAGGCAATCTCTCAATCTCTGATTATTTCACACATTTAAAGGTGTTATGGCATGAGTTTTTCAATTTACGACTAATGCCTAAATGTAAATCCCATCCTCAGTGTACATGTAATGTCATGAGAGTCATTAAGACTTACCAAGACAGTGATTCTGTTATTTATTTTCTAAAAGGTCTCAGTGATTCCTATGCTATAGTTAGATCACAAATAATGTTGATAAAGCATCTACCTGACATTAAAAAGGTCTTAACCTGACACAAGAAGAGAACTATCAATTAAAAGACTTATTGAATAAAGAAAAAGATCCCTTGCCCTACTTTGATGCCACTCCTAAAATAAATATTATTACAAAAGATATCAAAGGTATGTCCTTACCTGAAAAACCCTCTTTGTGGTCATCTACCTAGATTTTGGACTTAGGTGCCATAGATCACATTGTATGCAATCTACATTTCTTTACTGAGTATGCAAAGGATCAAAACTTGATAGTAAGACTCCCCAGCGGTCAGCATGTACCTGTCACACACATAGGATTAGTGTATATATCTTCACTTGTCCTAAATAATATGCTTTATGTCATTTTCTTTTATTTTAACCTTATTTCTATTAGTCATCTCACTACTTCTTCACATTGCAAATTAACCTTTATCAAACACTCATGTGTTATTCAAGAGCTCACTACTTTGAAAACGATTAGTTTTGCTAAACATTACAGTAGACTTTACTAACTCACACCTCTGTCACAAGCCTATACAATTACATCACAGTTAAATTGCATTTGACATGGAAGACTAGGGCATCTTTTTAATGACAGACTTAAAATGTTATCTAGCATAGACAATTATGTTATTTTCCAGCATGTTTCCTAATGTGACATTTGTCATTTTTCAAAGCAAAAAAGATAACCTTTTTCCTTGAGTACTTTAATTGCTTCCTCTTATTTTCACATTGTACATGTTGATAATTGGGAACCTTACTGTTGGGATGGATATGGCATTAAGAGGGACGAATTATTGTATAAAAATTCTTTCAAGCAAATTCGAAATCTTAAACAAATTTATCTAAACAAGCAACCAGATAATATAGATGCAAAACAAAGGTAGAGAGAGAGGAGAGTATACACAGTGATTTATCCTGGTTCGGAGCTATCTACTTGCTCCTAATCCAATCCCCAACACCACTGTTGAGTTTTCGTTCTTATAACAACTAGAAAATGATAATGTCAAAGATACAATCCATTTTCACAGGCTAAAGGAAGACCTTTCACTTGTTTCTTTTTCTTTTAAATCAAGAATAACCTGTCGATCACTTGATAAAATTAAAAAGTACTTTACTTAGTTTCACTTGATAAATACAAGAGGCTATGAATGAATGCACAAAAATATTTAATCGCCTTACTAAAAAACACATACACTATAAAGTGCTTAAAAAACTTTCAAGTAATCGACCTTTGAAAATAAGAGTTTTGTAAGACTTAAAACAATGTACTCACACTAAACACTTTATGTATTCCTCAACCGTATAGAAACTTAACATAACCCTCCTATTTATACTGTCAAATAATGATAAATCCATTAGACCACGGTAATGTTACCATTTATCCAACAGGTAAAA